>BOPP01000316.1:721358-747865 GCA_017312745.1 Gryllus bimaculatus
CCGCCACGCCACGCCTCGCCCCGCTTATCCTCTCGTGTCATTTCTATGCGCAGAAGAAAATCTTCTAGCATATGACATAAATCACGACGTGTGGAAATGACGAAGAGTTCTTTACTTCACTGAAAAAAATACTTGGCGGAGGCTACTAATTTCCTCCCTCTCAAACGAGTGACTCTCGAATTGCATCTCACGGCCAATATTTTATCAAAACAGACTTGTGGTGTTTACAGACTCTACCATATTTATTAAAGACACACTTGTCCAACAATATTTTTATTATAGTTGGTAAATGTGTACTGTTCACGGGATAACTTTTATAATCACATTTAAATCCAGTAAAATCCCAGCCTACAACGAAATTTGGGGAAAACTTGGTAAGATCGAAATTAGTTGAGCAATTACTAGCAGTATAAACAGAGGTAGTAGTATAAACAGTAGGTAGAGGCAAGATAATATCTTTGAGAAGATGTATGTTGAAGTAATGTCTGTTGTAGAATCCTAAGATCTGCCGCTCAGTCCGCGGCAATGAAGGCTCATCTCATCTAAATCAATATTCGCTCTATGAATATGCTTATACATTTTTTTTCATTCTAACAAAGTATACTATTTCCAAAATATGAATGGGAAACACCCCCATATGATTTAGCTTTTCTCAAAGGAGAAGGATTCCACTTGTGAGTCTGATTTGCGAACCGCGTGTGTGTGCGCGGCTGGGCAACACGTGTCTCGGGTTCATCGCCCGCGGAGGCCACCACGGGGCGAGGGCGGGGGCGGGGGCGTGGGCGGGGGCGCGAGGTGGTGAGTGGCGGCGGAGAGCGCAGACGCCCGCTCTCATTGAACAGCGCCTTTGAGGGCCACGCCTCTCTCCGCCGCTGAGAGGTCCGGCTCCGCGCAGCTCCACAGGCTGGGCGCAAAGACACAGATGCGCGTTCCAGTCCTTCAATCATGTTTCCGTGCATAACTTCTAAGGTCATTAGTCCCATTGGTGTAGTGAGTGTTTAATCCCGGGATTTGGGAGTGTAACCTCTGGCTTCTGGTTGGTGAGATCTGGCGCCAACCTAAATGTCGGCTTGCGAGAATTTCAGATGTCTCTCCCATCGGGCCACCACCCCTTCCAGGTCAAGCTCTAAATTCTCCACTGAACTCCTCAGATGTGTAGTAGTGTAATACATTTATGGGTGTGTGTAAGTATGAGGAGATATTAGGACACGGAAGAGGAAGAAAAGATCCCTTTGACCCGTCTGTTGGGATTCTGCTCAGGAAATCCTTGGTATTTGATTGGAGAAACCGAACAGAGCAGCCAGCTGCTAGAATTCTCTTCAAGCGGTTGAATTAGACCTAACAATTTAACTAATGTCGAAAATTCGTCCTCCTCCAGGACTCGAACCCGAGGACCTCCTGGTCAGAGTAGCTGTAGAGACCACGGCAAAGCTGGTTCTGAAGTTACTCTGCTGGTAGATGTGGTCTGTGTTCGATATTAGGGAATGCGGGCCGGTGTGGATGCGAGAGGAATCGGCGGGTGCAGCGCTGCGTCGGGGGAAGGCGGGGAGGGGGTGCGACGGGCACTATATCTGCGACTACCTGCCGGCGTCACGATGCGGAAATTCCAGCATGAGCAATCGCGGCGCACGACCCGAGCCGCGGTGGGGAGTCATTGGTGCTAAATGTCAATGTTCCGTACTCTTAAGGCGGTAGTGAGCTAAGACATTTTCAGGAAAACAAATCTCTATTAATACGGAAATAATACATCTAGTTCTTTTCAATACAGAGAAACAAGACAATCCATTGAGTGTCATATATCCGTTTTGTTACAAGACATGAAAGGAGTGACAATTATTGTATTATTTTACGAAGCCACTGATATTTTATCATAATATACGAAAGAAACACATTTTTGCAGATTTGTGCGGTCTTGCATGATAAATGCTCTAGTATTGTATTATTTACCACAATTTACATTTTCAAAAGTAAATGCAATTTGATCTTATAATCTGATCATCTAATCGTTAGTTAAGGCTATCCCCTATGAAAGTTTTTCTCTTCGTCTTCGTCTAACATCCTGAGCAAAACTCCCTAAACAATTGAGACGCTCATTGCATATATGGTACCACTCAATCTGCAGATGCCGATACCGAGGTCAATCACAAAGAAAAGAAGGAGCGTAAAATTGAAATTAATGTTTGATACCATTTTTTCCGTTCCTCTCTGAGTGAAACGATTTTTTACGGACGTGCCATTATTTATTGTGCAGCCTCATGTATTTTTAATCGTTCTCATTTTCTTCGTACCTTTTACAAGATCAAACCGAAGATCAACGATAATTGATGCGTAATGCCTGTTAAATTGGTTTCAGAATGAACACGTCCGCTACAGTGTATGTTAGGGTGAGTAATTTAAATAATTCACTCGCCCTCCGGTAGAGAGCGGTCGATCGCGCGACGGTTTCGTCGCCGCCTCTCCGTGTGCCGGGTTGATTTACATCGCATGAATGCGGATCGACGGTCGTCCAGCTATCGATCGCCCTTCCCTGTTGTTCATTATGCTGTCGGCGCCGCGTGGGGTGTCACAGGGCGGGAAAGGCGCGTTAACTGCTCAAGACGTTAATCCCGTAAGTGTAGTGTGTGTTTTAATTGTCTGAGGTGTAGGTGAACTTCTCCGCTGGATAGTCACTCCGCTGGATAGTCCCAGCCGAGACGATCTCTCAGCTTCCGACTGGACTCCAGAATGTGTGGTAGTGTATTGCGTGTGAATGTAAGAGGCTGTAAATAAGGGATGAGGTTAGCACAAGGAAGAGGAAGGAAAGATCGCGCATGGTTTGTAAGGGTACTGCTCCGGCATTTGCGTGGTCGGAGAAATCATGGCAAACTGGGAAATAGGCAAACCACGGCATTAGAGCAGCCGCCCGCTAGAACTTTCCTCCTGATACTGAATTCGACCCAGCTATGAAGCTAGTTTCGAAAGTCCAGCCACCTAGAACTCACGGTCACAGTCACTGCAGAGACCAACTGATGCTCTGAGCTACCCCTGCCAATTTGTCACTTGTGATCTACTCCGTGAGCCGTTAGGCTCACACGCCCTATGCCTTCCACCTTCGTCGTGAAAGGCAGAAGAAACAAGGGGATGCGGAACCTGAGTCGTGTCTTCTTTTATGCCAACCGGCAATTGATCTGGGGACGGCACGTTTTATATCCTTCTTGGTAGAAACGCGACACGTAAACTGTACGTGATGTTGATGAGGGTTTTAAAAAGGTTATTGACGTATGAGATGCATGGTAACGTGGAAGAGCATAAGAGTTTCACCTAATGCTGCGGGACTCTCGACCACCTAAGCAAGAAGCCTCTGCTTTGGAGATGACGCCTCAAAGAGAGACTCCACGCTGGATATTAGTTGTAGCCACAACATACAGGGGCAAAGACCCATATTCGAAGAGAATGTCTAATAGATTACGTGTAACATATTCTTATTCGTGTAACTTTGTTGTGAAAAGCGCATCTACCATCAAATCTATGATCTTGGCTGTCCGGGTAACGCCACGTCGAAGGCTGTGTTGCTTATTGCCTATTGGCAGCACAGCCTTTACGCGGCGTCACCCGGACAGCCAAGATCGTGCATCCTGGAAGGTATTTCGAAGCCACCCGTCCCGTTAAATGCTCTATTGCATAATTGTATAACATTCCGTAATGGCACGCATTATTGTTGCATATTTCGGTCTCTATTGTTGTAAAAAGTATAATATTGTACACACTCCTTTTTTTTGTTTTCTTACATATTTTTATGAGTATCATTAGTATAAAAAGGTATACGTTTTGTAAAATAAGGGTAAATGGCATTCATGTGTGACTCATATCGTAAAGTAATTTTCTTCTATAAACTTCAGCACATCTTCTGCCTAACAGAAATATGCCTTTTCTATTTGTATGTGTGTATGAGATTTAAACAATTGATTTAAAGAAAACAAATTGAGAAAATTTTGAAAATAACCCTAGGACTTCGAGTAAAGAACCCCAAAATTTTAGAATGTTTTTCAAAATCGCACAGCTTTGACTCGAGCCAGATGGGCAGAGATTTCTGCATTTTGGAAAAGATCCTTCATGTGGTTTAGGCGCTAGTGCTGTTCATAGGCGGGCGGGCGGTCGAACGGACGGACGGACGGACGAACCCCGTTGAAAAAACACAAAACTTTGGTATCAGGGGACCCCAAAACGTGTATTTCTGTTCAAATCTCGCAATCGATTTTCTGCAGCATTACATAACTTGCTCTATACTACGTATATACAAGATATTAGAAAGTCAACGATACTATGAAAACATGAGCGCACAATTATTAATTATTTAAACACAAAACAAAGCTCAGTATATATTAGAGTGGAGCCGACGTTTACAATAGATTAAGTTACTTTATATAAATACTGCCCCCTTTTGCCACCCAAAGAGTTGTGTCGGATGGAAAGCTCCTGTGTCAATAAATGACCGTGTCGCCAAGGTTAGTGGCAGGGGGAACATTTTCTCAAGAGAAGTACGAAAATGTATTTAGAGCTTATTCACAAAATTTATTTATTTTAATGCAGCAAAAATGAGCAAACGAGGTTGTCTCATTTGAGTAGTCGGATAGAGGACCACGAGAATCCATTTAAGATACAGCGACATAAACCCCATTTTTTTCTAAACACCACTTTTCACTCGTGTTCCATTTATTCCTAATATTTAGTCCTTTGTCAAAGAATACCCTCGCTTCGTCGTCGATTGTCGCCCACGCCCGTCCCCTCCGCCCCCCCTCCGGTGCCCGCGCCGCCCGAAAGGTCGCCGGCGATCGGCGGCTTCGAGAGGGGGAGTGAAGTAATGCGACCTTTCGCAAATGGATCGGCCGAGTTCTTAAATGTGATGCCCGGTCACCGAGATAGCAATGAGGTCGATGTAATGCGGGAGGTTATTACCAAGCGAACTGCATCTTACATTCGATGTTGGCGTGAGGAAGTATGATGGGAATAAAGTGAATGTATTCAGATAACCCCGACGTGAGTTAGGGGATATGAAACTTACCGACAAATTGTACAGCGAAGGACGCGAGGAGTTGAAGGGCTTTGAACCGAAGAGAATCTAATACATCTCAAAGGGGGAAACTAAAATTACATCAGTAAGAATGAAGTGTGAGTTCCTTGAATGCTATTGCAAACTCAATTTTTCGTTGCTTTTAACCAAATGGGACGCATTTCTGTGCGGTTATTCCACTCAGTCGCCTCTTCTAGCATTTTTCGATGCCGCCGACTGCTTCAGCTACTAACAGTGCCAGCCACTCACCAGTACGGTGCCCGACGCGGCCCCAGAGCGGCCAATACATCGCTGAGTCACATTCCACTAGGTGGTGGAAATTCGGTCTGGCCTCAGCCTCCAAAGAATTCCTCAGAGGAAATGCTTTCGAGGACCGTGAAGAAGTCAACAATTCGATAATTGACATATTGAAACATTTTTGTTTCCGATATCTCCATTACTAATTTCAAATGTACGCATTAATTCACAGAAAACTAAACGAAACGTGCCATTTGTTTTGATACAAGGAAGGATGAAAAAATTAAAAAACAATGAATTTTGTTGGATTTTTTTGAAGTAAAATATTGTGAATGAAAATTTGTGTATGTATGAAATTGTTTTGATTTTGACTAAAAAGTAAAAATAATTTATGTTAATCAGCAATTTTTCATACCTTATTTACTTTTTTATCATAAAACTCAGTACCTCAGTACCTACGACATGCGGCCAGCGAAGATCAAGAAAGAAGTTTCAGTGTTTTTTCTTTGCTGTTTCAGAACAATTCCTCCAGGACTACATTTTCCACTCACTCGCCAGCATCATTTTTGGTGCTGCAAGCCGCTATTGAATACATTTCTCATTGATGCTGGTGAATGAATTATAAAGAGATATCGGTAATAAAACCGCAGTTTCAGAAACTATCACAGAGGCCTGCAGAGGTCTGCAGGAGAGTCTGTGCAGGATGAGTGACGGCGCGCGTCGGGTTGTTGCTACTCAACGACAGCCGTTTGACGAGGGGCCAGCACCGCCCAGCTAATTCTCTATAGGCTTAGATAAGAACACACGTAGATTTGTGCGCAGCAATTTCTATATTTGTAGCAAGTGCTTTCTTTTGTTGACAGTATTACCAACAGTGTACATTCCATATACCTTGTATTGTTCTTGTGTCATTGCTGAAAAATATTTTCTTTCAATCTTAAAATTTGTCTCCATGTTATGAATTACCTCAAAAGTAGATTAAATGTTTAATTAGATTAAAAACTGAAGGGAAAACCGGTTCTGTTTCGTTCTCCGGCTCTCACGGCCCGTGCCGCGCGCGCGGCCCGGCGCGGAGCGGCGCGAACCCTTCGGCGTCGGTCAATAAATAAAGCGGACGATTTTTGTGGAGGAGGCGCCATCAGATAGTGGCGGCGAGACGCGGGCGCGGGCGCGGGCGGTTTCACAAGACTACCCCTCCCCCCTCACCCGCCCCCTCTGCTTCGTGCGCCTCCGACGGCGTCGCTCGGCCGAGGCGAGGCCAGGCGCCGGACGCCGCGACGAATGGGGCGGTCCGATTGCGTCACACTCACTGCGCCCTCTCCTTTGCTTTGTCTTCGGTTTTTGCTCTTTTGCACTGTTCTCGTCCTCGGACGTTTCCGATATTATCTTTGCCTCCTCTGTCGTAAACTTTTGAGTTTTCACTCCTTTTCATTATACTCGTATTCGTCTCACCTTTCAATTTACTCCTTTCTTGCATTTCACCTTGCAACTTTCTTATTTTTGCCGCATCTGTTTTTTCCCTTTTCTTCTCAGCAAAACAAAGATTCATTCAGAATTTTACCTATGCACTACTATAAGGCTAAGGTTCAATAATTAGTTTAGAATGTCACGTCATTTTTTGTTTAATATGTGTTGTTGTTTTTTTTCATTTTATCGCCAGAATTCTAGAGTTTGGAGGTGAAGAAAGAACTTACGGTTCAGTTTACCAAGAAATTTATATCGTTATATGACATGTAAATTTATTTTCTCTTACTAATTTTAAAAACAAAAATAATTTCACAGTAATTATGTATAAAAATGCTCATATGAAATACTTCATTAAACAATAAAAGTTTAAAAGAAAATTTATTCTATGAAGTTATTAACGTAGAAAGTACACTTTAACTGCAAATTAAATGGTTCAGTCTCCCTGATTTCTAGACCGTAACTTTGATATTATTCGAAATCGTTAGTTGCAGCGAAGCGTGTAGTTCAAAAATAAATCCACAGATAGCCCTTCAAGCAAGGTCCTGAGGGAACGGCATAGAACCCACGTTGTGAATTAACTTTAAAACACAAAGCCCCCCATGTGTCAGATTTAACTCAAACCACTCTTCAAATACTCCGAATACCAATAACAAAAAAGCGTGCAAATTTCAGTGAAATCGGTCTTCTTCTTCTTCTTTTTTTATTTTTATTTTTTACTTTTTTATTTGCGTGTATAAGTCTGAAACATAGGCACATTCCCTTTTTTTATACATACATTTGTACGAAGGCTGTGGAAGTTTCGCTCCTTCATAACACAATCGCATCTGCCAAGGGACATATCTCCGGCTCAGTATTAGGGCGTATTTTTGAGGGCGCGGGTCATTAGCCGCCGGGCCGGCTGCTCGCTCGCTCATGCGAGACGGATCTGTTCGTTGCCGAAGCGGCGAAGCGAGGAAGTCGGGGCGGGCGGAGGGCGGGCGCAATCCGCGCCGCGCTCGGGGATTCCCATCGCGCCGTGACGAATGGGCGCCGTGATTGGCTGGCGAGGCCGGGCCGCGTCCACGCTCGCGCGTGCGTCTTTCGGCCACAGAGGGAAGATAAAAAAGATTAACGAACTTTTATGAAAAATCTCATTTTTTTTATTTTAATTTTTCCTTTTGATTTGCTTTTAACATCTGTGATCTAATGTGCATTTTATTTTTGAATAATAATAATAATAAGTTTGTGATAAATGGAAAAGAATTGAGTTTCAGAATACTCCAAGATAAATCCCAACATCCATAGATCCTTGACTTACCGAAGTATTACTTGGTACTCCTTCCGTGTTCGGCAGACTCGAATTATTCGGGAAACAGGTTTTTTGTTGACCTGGTTGGTCCAAGACAGAGCGTGAGCCGAGTCGAGACACGCGTTGGGCCTTGGGTGTTGAATGTCATTCGTCGCCTTTGGGTGACGTAACGTGACGTCAGTGGGTTCCCATCCGACGAACAAAGTGATCAGAGACAAATGTTGCTTCAAGGTTTTATTCGATGTAATTTAGTAACTATATTTGGTTATAAGTACACCGAGATAAAGGTGGAGAAAAAGTACGCGAGATTTTGTGTACTAAGTTCATATTACTTTCCGGACTGTTGTGAACACATTTTTTTTCTTCAACGTTGCTTTTAGCCATCTAGAGATGTTGGAGTCCGATGCATCTTGATTAAGAAAGCCGCGTCGCAGATTTGGCGCTTACGGTGCGTGAGGCCCACGCCAATCAGTGTTGCCAGATGCAATAGCGTGAATTATGGAATGAGGAGGGGGGCAAAACATATTGGTACAATGTGGTACGTTGAAATATTCAAACTTATGGTATAATTATAGTAAATGTTTTAGATGTATATGATTTTACGCTGTAAAACTTATACTATGTGATCAATAGTGTATTCGGAAACTACCGCCAAGATCACAGCCGTCTGTGATGGTGGAAAACTGGAACGCGTGTTCGGATTCTTGTACATATGGGTTCAGAGATACAGATATAGCGCATACCGCTTATGTAATATCATTACAAAATAAATAATGTCTGAATTTTCCAACACGCTTTCTAGTTTTCCACCAATATTGCACACTGCTGTGATCTTGGCATTATTTTCCAAATACACACAAATATATTATCAGATGAAAAACTATCCCTAATGTATTGTGATCAAAGCATAATTACTTATTGCGTGTTCTTAAAACTGTTTTATATACCGCAACATATGTACTCATCTTTAGGTTCGCCTTCTAAGGAGCGTTTGCTTTGTGGCGTTATTACAAGTTTTGGCCTGGATGTAGGTTTTCGATTTGAAATCTCTTAAAATTTTGGCATAATTAGGATATTATGGTACATTTAGTTTTTAGAGGTGTATATTATGATTCGATTCCTTCAGCCGCTTCACGCGAAGGCGGCTCCTCAGGCTGCTTAGAACTCTTGCTCCGACAGTGGCGGGAGTTACCGAAAAAGATCTTCAAACGATTGGATGGGCTTTTTCAAAGAAAAAATATAAAAAGATTCGGCACGGCGTTCAGTACCCAACATAAAATCAACCTAAGGTTTGGAATTCCTCATTCACCCGGTACGCTCTCCAACATTACTTCGTTTCGCATCAGTGTCAACACCTCACATTCTGTTTTATTTATAAATATTCGTCGCTCACTCTCTTCGAAACATTTTTCTTTCTTTCATCAAAGAATGGAATGCAGAAATGGGTAATAACTTATTTGTTGTTTTGCCTATTCTCATAAATACACCATACATTTATTCTGGAACACTTCTGGATTCTCATTGCATTCCCAAGTGTTCGAAAATCGCCGAGATGCGAAACATGAAGAAATGTACGAAAGAAAGTAATGTGTAGTAAGAAATACAAATAACTATTCCTTTCTGAGAAAATTTCAACATGTGCATAATTCTTTCACCCTCTTTCATCATACCTTACCTTTCATGTGCGTGTGCCAGGAGGCGCGTGGCAACGGTCGCTGTGGACGCCAGCACACGCGGCGTCCCGCCTCTCCACTCTACAAAGCCTCGCGTGGCAGCAAAAAGCCTTTCTGCGGTCGAGGGCCGTTTCACGCCTGACCCCCCGTCTCTGCTCTCGCCAGTTCTCCCTCCCACTCACCTTGGCCCCTGTCTCCTCCCCGCCCCGCTCCCGACTTCTGCAGCTTTGCCTTCCCCACTGTGACCACCGTGGGCCGTGGGATTCATTGATTAGTAATTCCGTTCACGACAACAGCTATGATCATTATCCCCGTAAGTATACTGCATATTTCCTCTTCGTGAGGTGGCGGTGATATTCCCCCACTAGATGATGAGACTCGCCATCGACCTACTTGTTGGGTAACGAAATTTCCCCAACCAAGCATTTCCCACCAGCGGGACACCTTCCCAGCGAGGAAAATCTCTATGCTCCCGACCGGTTGTGTAATAGTGCACTGCATGTAAGTGTAGGTGTGTGGGAGGGGTGAGGAGAGTATAAGGAAGGGGAGAGAAATATCGCGCGCGGTCGGTGGCCCGTTTATTAGAGAACTGCACTGACATTAGCCTGGAATTGCGGATAAACCACGGAAAACTACCAAACAAAGCAGCGGACCACTGGAATCCTTCTTTAGCCAGCGAATGAATTTGACCTAGCTATCCAGTTTCTATCGAAAATCCCGCCATAGTTGGGACTCGAACCTTGGACCTCCCGGTGAAAGGCACAGCAGGATCATCAGTTGATGCCCTGTGCAACCTCTCTCGATCGTAACTCTAACATCGCCTGTGAACATCTTTACCTTATTTAGGTTTACTATCACAGTCAACCCTTATATAAATCCACTCTGTGGATCCTCAACTCTGTGGAGCCGCCGACAACAAGCTGTTTGGAACATACATCAATGGGCTTCTTATCCTGCTATTCTAGTCTTATCTGTGTGTGAAATATCATAGAATTGTCTGCGATTTCTCCCTCTTAACGACGCCTCATGTGTTGATTTTTACGTTTTCGCCCTTACGAAGATACTTTGTATGAAGAGAACGTTATGTAAACATGCGCCGGAAAACAGCGGATTTTCGGAAGAGAAACGTACTCCTGGCCTCTGGCAATGAAAAAGAGGGCAAATCCAGTTCATAAATATGGAAAATATCCTCTAACACATGGTATAGCCAGAATTCATGTTTTGTGGGACCTTGATACTGAAAAATCGATTGACGGCAAAACGTCTCTCTGTCCGTCAGTTCGTCTATCCGCCTGTGGTCAACGCTAGTGCCTAAACCGTTCTGTCATATTTCTCCAAAATCGATATTCCCCGAACGATCTGACCAAATCGAGAATTTGGGAATTCCGGACGAATATTTTTTATAGTTTTTTTTTACATGAAGTGAGCATTTACGTTTATATGCGTCTGCTCGAGTTGAATATATATGGCGCTTCTCTGGCGTAGGGGTATGAGTGACGGATAGTTAACTCTAAAGATCTGATTTCTGGTCTCGGAGCTGAAAAAGAATTTGGTAGTTGAAAACACTTTTGTCGGTATATGTAGTATTATAATACACCGGTTCAGTTAGAAATAATGCGAAAGAGTATGTGCTCTTGTATCTCCATTACTTTTCTGCGTGTTACTATGACTGCTCTTGGCAACCTCGAGCACATGAGCCTGCGTCCGCGAGGCAACTGCTGTCCGTACATTGCGGAGTGGTTGGTTCATCGCCCGGCGAGCGGCGCTGTGGGGAGGGGCGTCTCGCGCTGACTTCGACGTCCTGGGAGAGGCCGACGGCGTGTTTAACGAGGGCAGGGAAGAGGCAGCCCACACCCGTCGCCCAAACAGCCAGCGCCCGCGCCCTCCACGCCACCCGCACCGCGGGGCGCGCGCGCATTTACACAAGTGACAAGAGTGACAATTGGGCCGTGTTTGTTTCCGTCGCCGGCGCAGGACTTCAAAGGCGCGTGCGCTGCGCAGACGCCACCATCCGCCCGCTCGGCCGTCACGGCGCAGATAGGGACTGTGCGTCACCGGCGTCCTAGTGTATGTATTGGACTTGGACGCCCGTTCCGGCCGCGCAGACGCGTCGTCCTTCCCGTTACGGCCGGCGTTGGACCTGGGGACAACGGCCGACGAACCGCTTCATCCACAGCAAGGCGTCTTTTTTTCGTTTCATCCGCCGTGTTCTGAGGTTAGCGTCTTCCACATATCACAGGATCTGGGCGGGCACGTTTAAACATTTGCTCTCTGGAAAAAAAAGAACCATTGCTCAATCTGCTTTTTTTGTTATTTGTGTGCGTTAACCGTTACGTTAATTTCATACAACAATTTGTATACTACTTGAGCATTCAATTATTGAAGCATTTGGATGAAATACTTTATTCAGTGGTTTATTCATTAAATATTGAATGCAGTTACAAAGAACGGTTGTCATTGTCAGTGAATTTGATACTCTTCTCAAAGCTGACATTTCTCTAAATTCTGAACGCGCTCTTTTGGCTTTGTAGGTCCAAGATACATTTTTGTGCGTGTCTGCAAGAACTTAACTACTGTGCGCCAGAACGCTCATACTACCTATTTATCGCGTATCAATTATTTTGAGGTAGGAGCGAATTCCGTTGTGAGAATTTACTTCTATCTTATATACAATTTTTTACAACGTCTTTTTATTTTTTTAAAGAAAAATTATGGTCGCATCAACAGCTAGGGCATTAGCGATCACTATAGATTAACGATTGGGTATGATGTGATATGATGTGGGTGCGGGGTGAAAGGACCATCACAAATACAACCATGCACGAAGCGGGAATCGAACCCGGGATTCTTTGGTCCAAGATCGTTACACTACTGCCATAACGATCTCGGCCATCCGTACAACTTACAAGGCCTTTGTTCGCCGTATTCCGGCCGACATTAGCATGTACTTATATTTTAATATTGCATTGTTATTTCCTCGTTACGTAGGTAGAAAAGAGAAAGTAGTGTAATCGTTCGTCGCAAATCGGCGATTTTAGGAGAGAAAAACTCTTAATTTTGGGTGTAAGTGACGAATAAAAAGATAAATGCTTTTCCTATAATGTAATTGATTACTTCCTCTGTCGCGTCGTATAGTCAAAATCCACGTTTTATGGGTCCTTGATTCAGAGGAACGGCAAAAGGTCTGTTTTCTGTCTTTCTGTCTGTCCGTCCGTCTATCCGTGTGTAGTCAACGATAGGTGCTATGTTGTTCAGATGAATTTCTCCAAATGTGGTTTGGCTCAATCGATCTAAATAAACTAAAGAACCTGCGAGTTACAAACGGACATTTTGATTCATGGCGGTACTTTATAAGAATGGTCAATAACATTTTCAAAATTTTCACAAAAATGACTTCATTTTTAGTTTAAAGTTTGTATAGCATAAAAAACACTTAAAATTGGCGTAGGTCACATTTTCATTGACATTATTGAATTTTCTAAAAGAGCAAGAAGAGAAACATCGAGAGATTCCACGCATAGCATCCCACTTTAGTACGACTCAAAAACCGTATACCCTCTCAGGATTAAAATGACGTTTGCAAACTTCTAGTTTTACAACAATAAAGGATAAGTTCTAGCTACTGCTCGATAGTTTTGTCTATTTCTAAGTGTTCTTTTCGTAGGCTGGAAGCCTACAAACATGGAAACACCTCCGTATTTCATTTCCAAAACTTAAGCGAAAACAAGTACTCATTTCCCATGAATTTGAAAGATTGGCAATCCTTGGAATCCGCCAGGTATATCCGAATAGTAAAAACAAAGCAAATAGTCTATGTATTTTTCTTTTGTAACCCGAATGAACACAAATGTGTTCTCTTCTTTCAATAGGCGTTTTTATATGAAATGTTTATTGCGACTATTTTACGTCATTTGCAGTACAAGAGTTAAAACCAATTTCGTTAAACAACTTCATTAAATCACTGCGTAATTGAGAGCGTTCATTATGTTCATTGCCCTGTGAGTAGCCAGGTGTCGACTGCCCAATGCCATTCATTAAAGAACTAGTGCAACTTGTTTTCTGGACGAAAAATGGCGAAGAAAAATCCTTAACACCGACACACCCTGCATTCCGGAGCATAGAGTAAGAACACGACGGTGTTCACAGTGACGTCACGCCGTTTCTAACTCGTAACACAATGACGCTCGCAAACCGGTTATTCCGCAGACCATTGGTGTCCTGCAGAGAATGCCCCGGCTCTGGACCTTCCCTGAGAGCGCAATACAACGCAACAGTTCCTGTTCGGGTCTCTTTTCATTTCATAGGTTCGTGCCCCTTTGCAACAACTGAGTACTAGAAACAGTAGAGCGCTTCTTCTAACGGCAAATATCAAAAAACCGAAGACGATTGATTGAAATTACATTCTTAAATTGTACCAAAAATTGTTTTGTATTGAATGAGAAGAGTATCCAAAATCTTATTATAATATGCTCTTTGGGATTCTACTTCTTAGTGAGATATAAAATAATCTGCTATTTAAATGTCTATTACGTACTTCAACATATTGATCTCACAATAAAGTTAGAAGGAATTTAAGTTGCAGATAAATTGTTATGTGTAAGCTTTGTCCACTTTCGTAGTAAATGGAAGGAAGCAATGAAAACCTCTTGAAAATTTCAGACAATACTTTGCATTTTACGATAAAGTTTTGCATTCGCATGAGGCGTGTGACTGCAGAGAGTGAGGCTTGTCTGATGTTCATCGGCACGTGGAGAGATATAGCAGGGTCTTCGCCTTAGTGGTGCCGGAGACCTGGATTGCTCAGCCGTAAGAGGTCCAGGAGCGGAAGCATAGTTAGCATAGAAAATGTTTCAAAAAGATTGGAAAGTAATCTCAAAAGTTGTCGCATTTTTGTTGCTGATTTATTTTGCAGAGACATTTTCGCTTTTTACTAATGCCGATATTTAATTTCTACTAAACTGATATTAAGTTAGCATGAACATTACAAAAAATAAGCAAATGGTACAGAGATAATTAAAAACAATTACATAGTAAATTGTCGCTTTGTTGTTGCAAATTACTCGCAGAGATCCAAAAAGAATATTCATATTGGATTCTGACTGTATCCACATCATCCTTCCTACAATCTGGGTAATTACAAAAAATCATTTCGATAGGATTACAAGATTCAGTTTTTACAGATTTGTCACATGCATTTGTGGTTCAAAACAAAATTATAACTAATTACTTACAGCTAATGCAATAGTTGAAACCTATTGAGTTTCTATTGAGTACCTATTGAGTTTATTCCATTTCGAAGAACAATACGTGAAATTGTTCCAAAACATCACATGGTTTATTGTTTCCAAAACAGAGGCTGGACACTATTTGTAACATGGCGTAGAAGAGTCAATTAACTCGTGATTAACAGTATGTTCTTGATGTATCAATTTTGCTAGTTGATTGTGTCTTCCAAGATAGGCGTTGTCTGATAAAGCCAGACAGCTCGCCATAATATACTCAATTGGTGATCAAAATGATTCACATTTTCTACATTTTACTATCACATTCATCTTCATTAAAAAATTCGTAGTTTCTGGTTCGCAGAACTATTTTGGATAGCCATTACAAACCCTTCAGTCTCTGGGTATAAATATCCACTTGTTAGCCAACGCACAGAAGCAGCTTTATCAATATGTTGTTCTTCCAGATGATTGGAGAATTTTCCGTGTAGGATTTTCCCCTTCCACGATTGCAGTCGACCTTTTGTACTTGGGATCTTTTTTTGTGGTGTTACAAGAAAGATTCAGTGGCGTGTGACATAAATCAATTTCATTAACCGTCTGCATATTTAGGTCAGAGGAGTTCATCATTTTACTTTTCATATTCTGTTTTTGTTTTCTACATAACCTGTGTATATTCAGTAGGCCTCTTCCTCCAACTTTTCGACTAAATAATTTGAATTTATTGAGTTTCTTAAGTAACTTTTGCAATTCCGAATTCAGTCGTTAAACGAATACAGATGTCTTTACAAAATTTAAAGTTGTAAAATCTTTTTACCTGTTATTGTGCAAGCAGTACAACTCAATGAAATGACCACATGTTGTGTTGTGTTTTTATTTGATTGTAAAGATACGTCAATAATTTTTATTTGATTTTGGTTTGATGAGAATGTCTTGAGTCGTGAATCCAACTTGTGACGATGAAGCAAATCATTTACTACAGGGATGTAAGGAAACTTCCAAGTTTAAACATTGATTTGGGAAATTCACGACAAGATAAATCTCATTAAATCAATTATTATATAAACATTTTTAAGTTTGTTTTCAGTGTGTATGCTTATGCAGTGTATAGTCTTTTTTTTGTTATGCAAAGTGTTATAGTTCACATTTCTTTGTGCAAAATGAAAAGGATATAATTTTACTTTGTGTTGAACGTATACCTCCAACTATTTTTTTTATCGAATTATCTCGACTTTTGATTTCTGTAATATACATTAAAAGACATACCCACTCATGATTAGAATAGTTAAATTGATTCAATTATACCTAGCGAAACGTGACGTTTCTCTTATTCGTCGCAAAGTCGGGTAACGTCAAATGATTATTTGAGTCGTCTGATCTCCTCTCTACATACTAGTCCAAAGACTGATCTCCTCTCTACATACTAGTACAAAGAATCGCCTCTGCCAATCGCAATGAATCGCCATGAATCGCCTCTGCCAATCGCAATTCTTTGTCTATTATGACGATATTCTTCTGTGCAGCGATGACCCCGATATGCTCTTGCAAGACTACCAAAGAATCTGCCAGGCGGGTTTTCAAATTAACACGAGTAAAAGTGTCATTATACCCACACATAAGTTAACATACCTGGGTGTGTGCTTAGACCTAGTTAACAAAACGGTCAGTGCTCAAAGTGGCTACGTGCAGCAAGTTAGACAAGTGCCGCAGTTCCTCTTGCGTAGCTACCGCTTTCGACTCGCCCTCGCGGGCATGATAGGATGGCTGTCCATCGCAGCCACGGCCACCTACCCGCTCGCGAGGCTCACCATCTTGGATCCCGCACGCGCGCTCCCCTGGATACGGCGCCTCCGGCCCCGCGCTCGCGGACCCCAAGAGCATTTCGCCCACGACATTGTCTTTTATTGTGACGCCAGCGGTGACGCGTGTGCTTTCTGCGACGAAACACAAACAGTGATATGGACATGGACATCAACCGTAGCAGTAAATATCTTTGAGGCAGAGCTCGAAGCAGCTCTGATATGTTTATTGTTCTCTCTTGTGTATTATCCTAGTTATAAGATTCTCCTATTTTGCGACAACTCGGCGGTCGTGGCGAATCTACGCCGCCGAGTCGCGCGTACTAATTGTTCATTATTATTGTACATTGCACACTGTGTATTCCTCTTCGTGCAATTCGAATGTAAGTGGATAGCTTCAATAAAGAATAAAGCTGACCTCTGGTCGCGCCTGCCTCCGGCGGATCACGCTACCCCTGGCCAATCAGGAGCCGCCGTTGCGCGTCACCCCGCAACGACGGTTCCTGGCAACGGGTGGTGGCGTGGTTAGTCGGGGCAGTGCAGGCGACCGAGACGGTCACAACAACAACGGTGGCGAGGTTGATCGGTGACATACACAAATCCTTTTCCGGAATTGAATCTTTAAGGATGTATTTACGATAATTTCTTGAGTTGATGACCTTATCCTGGATTACTATAATGAATCCCTCGGTTTTGGCAAACAGGTCGCCACGGGAAAGCCAGACGCTTCAAAGTCTACGTGGGGCTGTTCCAGGTTATGGCGATGTCTCCCATGGAGTATTTTTTGTTTTCAGGACTGTTATTTGACAGATAGTTCAATTGCAAAACTAAATGAATCATTATCATAGTGATGCAAGTTTAGTGGCGTGATTTTGCTATCTCATAGTACTGTTGCTTTATGTAAGAGCGAGTCATTTCTCTGCGTGGTGTAATGTTCTTGAAGTACATGAATTATTTTGGTGTGTAGGTTTGTTATGTCTAGTAGGCCGCGGCCTCATTCCTTACGTGGTGGAGTAATTCTTTCTGAGAAATTGGGAGGGTGCACACTGTGCTTATTTAAATCTGTTCTTGTTTTCCTTTCAATGTTTTCCAGATTGGTTTTGGTCCATCAAAAGAGTAGGTGAGTACAAGTACTGCAAACGTATTGATTGCTTTAAAATTCTTTTTCCTATTGAGTTGACTTTTCAAAATTTTGGTCAATCTGTTCATGTACTTATTCACGAGTGTCTCTTTAATCACTCGGTGTTAAATTCGTCTGGATTGAGCGAAATCCAAATATTTATAGATAACTTCTTCAGACATTGCCTCTATTGTTTCTCCCGTTTGGAAATGAAAGCCATTATATTGGTGAATTCCTGGAATTATATTTTATTTTTCATTTGTCTATTCCAAGTTTCATTGCAATGTCCCTTGATAAGTTTTCTGTTATTTTGAGCAAATGTTTAAGTTGTGTCTCTTTTGTTGCGTATAATTTAATATCATCAATGTTCATTAAATGTGAAAGCTTAAACTGTGTCATTTTGTTATTTTTGATGTCGAACCCATAGTTGCTATCATTTAATTCGATTGATAGAGGATTCAATGCTAGACAGAACCAAAGCGGACTGAGAGAATCTCCCTGGTAGATGTCTCTCCTAATGGTGATGGTATCTGTTGCTCTGCTGTATTTGTCTTGTGAAACGAGCTTGGCTACTGTTTTTCAATTTCCCAGGGTATATTCAAGAAATGTGACCACTGACGGGTAAACTCTATATATTTTGAGAACTTTTAAAAGGTAGGTTTGGGGAACTGAATCAAATGCCTTGTAGTAGTCAATGTACGCTGTACATATATTTCTACGATCTTTGTACGCCTGGTCCAGTGCTACAAAATTAATCAAAAGTTGTTCTTTGCATCCCTGGGAATGTTGTCTGCATCCATTTTGCTGTTCAGCTATAACTTCGTTCATGTCAAAATGTATCATGTCTGTCGGACATGAAGTCAATATTTTCTAGATTGTCGGTAGGCAAGGGATTGGTCTGTATTTGAATGGATTTGTTGTATCAGAATCTTTTGATTTCATATAAGTAATTCCCAGCGTGAGATAAGATGGCATTGTCTCTGGCTGCCGAACAAAATTTGTGAGATGTTTTGCTAGCAGCGTGTGTGTACATGTGAATTTTTTGAATCAATAGTTGTTAATGTTATCAACACCTGTGGTTTTCCGATTATGGGTCTTTTTTTATGATACACGTGATATTTTCAGCTGTGAAGTCTGTAAATTCCCTCCGTTTCATTTGTCGGCAACGCGTTTCTTCTTCAGCTATCCATGGAGCACTATTGCCATGATAAAGAGCCATGATGAAGAGTTGTGTTTCGAGATGAATCTCCAACTCTGACTTGTCTCGCTCATTTGTCCAATGTATCCTGCAACTGTTTGAGAACGTGTAGTTTGAGGCGACTCTTCAACCAATAAGTTTGTTTGTTGGCCACTATTACTTAGGGATTTTGACACCTCTAATTTCATTTCTTCTAGCAACGTCTGCGGTAGAAGGTTGTTGGTGAAAATTGTACGACGTTGATCAGCGATTCTTTGTTCCGTGACGTTCAATTCTGGGTATTGCATTCTGAATCGTTGATGTAGCTCATGCCTGTACATTGTTAAGTCCGTTTCAAGTTTTGTGATCTTATAAGTGTATGAATGTGTATGAATAGTCCACTTTAAGCGCTTGTCTTTCTTTTCCTGCCTTGGTGATTTAGGGTTGACTCCCTCAAGACACTGTCGATAGACGGAGCATGGAGGTCTTTGGTGCTTCCTTGAGTGACTATGGCTGTAGTATTTTCGGGTGATCCGGTAGGCCTGTTCAGCGACCTGCTATCGATGGTTCGCATGCTGTCACGACCAGCCCCGGCTCCAGACGTGCCCTAACGATCCCCAAGCAACGGCTTTTTAATTTCACTTTTTGTAACCATCTCTCCATTGTGTGCCTTTTATACCTACGGCCGGGTAAAATGGCAGCAACTTTTCTCACTCGGGTTCTTGACGCCTCCTTTGGGCTTTTAGTTGGCTCATCCGCTGTCGTCATAGGAGGGCGTCTCGTCTTGACGTCGTCCAGTCGAGAAAGCCTTTCCCTTGTGTGACCTTCCCTGACCTCACCTTGTTCGTCTGCTCACCGACTTGGTTTCCGCTGGTGTTTTGATACGCCAGGTTGCCTAGTTTTTAAACAGGTCACTCTCTTGTTGAAGTGATCTATTTTCGCCGACGCCTCACACTTTGGACCCTTATTATTATTATATTATTATTATTATTATTAATTATTATTATTATTATTGATTATTGTGATGGGCTTTGTCTGCGGAACATTGCTGGAATTGCTGAGTTTACTTGTACTTGGTGGGCGCTCTGAAAGGGGTAGTCCAGAGGCTGAGCTAGTCTTCCGGCGGCGAGAGCGTGCGCGCTGCAGCGGCGCCGGATGCAGCGCGTGGCACCGAGCTGCCGCGCGGATTGTCTAGAGCGACGGGCGCGTCAGGCGCTTTGGGGCGGGCAGCGCGTAAGCACGCGGATCTCGCGTGCGCTCGCGCCTTCCGAACGCCATTCGCAGGAGGGACTCGCGACGGTAGTCAATGAAGAACCAAAGGCGAGGTGGCAGTTCATATTCTTTGATTAACTGATGTTTCCGGCGACTACTTTTGAACTTATGCCATTTGCAGTGCCTCTGACCGGCAGGTCCTTCGTTCGAGTCCCGAAGGGGCCGAGATTTTCGACACTACATAGCTAGGTCGAATTCAGCCGTTGTCTGGAAGAAAATTCAAGTGGCTGGCTGCTCCGATCAGTAGGTTTCTGTAGTACCTCAGATCAACGCCAGGCGAATACCGGAGCAGTACCCCAACAAACGGGCCACGGACCGTGTGCGAATTTTCCTTGCCCTTCCTTGTCCTATCCCCTCCTCTCTCATACACCCACTTACATGCATTACACTACCACACATGCCAGAAAACCGGTCGGGATATTAGAGCTTGCCCCGACTGGAGGGTGCCCCGCTGGTGGTACCTGGTTGGGGTAAATCCCGCTAGCCGACAAGTTGGTCTCACCATCCAGCGGGGGAAGATCATCGCCACCTCTCGAGAGAAAACATACACTATACTTACGAGACTAATGAGTTTAGCAGTTAATGCGCCCGGAATCACTAATCAACTAATTATAATAATCATATAAAATAATATATTTTTGTGGTCTCTATTCCCATAAGTATTGTGCATGTTATAACCTGGAAATGGCATTTCGGTGTTCCCTCTCAGGAACATGACATTTAACGCCGACATACAGGTCGGCGTGCGCTGTTTCCCCCTGCAGGTATCACGTTCAGCGGGGTCATCGCCCCAACCGGTTCGAGCTCTAAACCCCTGCTGGTCTCCCGGGATAAGCGGTAGAGTGGTTCATGTGAATATTAGAGGAAGAGAGAGGAGAATGAGGAGGAAACCGAACTTTCGTACTGTCCGTGGCCCGTTTGATAAGGTGCTCATTCGGTATTGGCCTGGTATTGAGTGGAGAAACCACGCAAAATTGCCTAGCAGAATTTGACCGTAGAATTATTTTCCAGACAGTAGTTGAATTCAACCCAGCTGTTAACCCAATGACAATATTGGCCGCCAATTATGCTTGAGAACAACTAGGAAGACAGGATGCGTATGTAATTATTTATTCTCATTTCTGAGTTACATTTTCACCGTCAAGGCAAATAAGTCTACCGTACTCAACGGCGATCTTCTCTGCAAACTCTGCGCGATTTCACTTCTTGCCTGCCTGGTAGCACCACAGAAAACTACTAAGGGTGCACTGCAGGTCATCAGCTACTTTAGCTCAAAGATCGCACCAACTAGGAAGTCCGTAGGTCTACCTCGATGGAGTCTGTCTCGCTATCATTTGTGTAAAGCTGACATGGCTCGATGGCTCTTTTATGCACATTTCAATACCGTGTGATGGAAAATGATTAATGAATAGCGAGAAGGCATGTTTTACTTGCAACGATCGAATGGCTACCATATCACAAACCAAAGAAAACATCATCTCTTATAAGGGAATCGAACACATGTCCTCTCTATTTTGTCTACTGACGTAACCAACTGAGGTAGGCCTACATGTGTGTTTCTGACTTGAGTGCTAGTTCTTTTATATACTGAATAAAAGGATTACAATTGTCTTATACTCTTTAGTTTGCAGTGCGACAAACATTAAAAATAAATATAAAAACTAATATAATTAATATGAACGAACTAATTTGTTTCCTTAGCTGTTTAGTTAGGCTTGGCTTTTAGGTTTCCTCCCACCCTTTGACAGCTTCTAATTATCGGCACCTAAAAGACATAATTTCTAATTATTTGTAATTTTTTGGACCCCTAACAGAAGAATTTAAATACGACTTTAAGTGTTATAGAAGAACTGAAAGAGGTCGTAGCCTTTGAGAAGACCCTGGTTGATCAGGGTTAGGGTTTTCATTATAATAATAATAATAATTATTATTATTATTATTATTATTATTATTTTCTTTTTTAATTTGTTTTCAGTCACAACTTAATTACTAACGTTAATTGAATTGGCACTGTCAAATTAAATTCTGTTGCCTCCAAATTTATTGCTATAGGGTACTATACCAGTTCAATAACATCGATGGTTTATAGTCGATATATTATTTCCAACAATGTTTTAATTTTGATTGATTATAGGTAACATCGATGTTTTGTTATCGATGTCGCATCACCAGTCAGGGCGCGGAAAATAGAGCAGTAGAGGCGCAAGGCCGTGTGGCCGCGCGGGCGGCTCCTTGGCCTGGCGGGGGAGCGTAGTCGGTTGGCACGGGTTTTCCCGCGTTCGGAGTTTAAAATAAATTAATAAATTTAAAAAACATAAGATTATCAATACTTGAAAAAATAGAAATTTTCTTTTCCGAGTTATAGAAAACATTTGCAACGGTAAACGAATTGCAAGTACGATTTTTCTGCATTTCTAACAAAATAGTCACTAGCTCTTACCTCTACTCCTACGATTACAAGCAAAAAGAAAGTTCAACAAAACGTGCGCATTGCGAAGCTTTATTTACGTCCTGAAGCAAATGAAAGGGCCATCTCAGCATTTACTCAATGGATCAGGAAAACTGAGCAAGAGCCTGATCGAGATGAGTTGACATCATATTGCATTAACCAATATACAAAAATGGATGGTGTGAATGACATTATATACCGCGGGCCATGAACCTTTTCTGCCATCGTCGTCTAGTACGTAGTGATCGAAGTTACTGGGCGTGGCCTGGGCATCTGTCGGTGGATTTGATTTCGGTGGAAGTGACAATACTTTGAACAATTAACTCATTTTTCGTTTAGAAAAATTTTAGAAAAGTTTACTAGAACATAATGTTTTCTCAGCTTATTCTAACACCTAATGTGGATTAAGAAGAATGAAAATCAGTAAATGGAAACGAGAAAAATATTGAATGAAGCTCATGGATAAAGGACTTGTAGCTCGTGGATATAATCAAAGTCTTGGTAAGTCGTAAGCACGTTGCTCATTTTCGTGAACCTTCCACAAGTGAAATTACAATATTCGATGATTGCTCGAGCTATTTGGTTTTCATAATTTACTGGGAGCAAGTAAATTACATTATTTTTGTGATTTTATCTGGTGCTGTAGACTTGAAGCAGTGACAATGACAGTTATACAGCTATAAAACCGCTGCACGAATTAAAAAGAGCGGGCAGCAAAGGAATATCTTGCGTTTAACTTGATTCACGAGGTGTTTATGAGTCAGCGTGCCGATGTCCAACTGCCCAGCTCGCCCACAGGGCGTGACTGGATGGTTCTCCTTTTGCTGCTTGTCTCTCCGCGGCCCCCGCACGACCCCCTCGTCGGCCCGCGCTCCCCCGCTCTTTCCCACTCCGCTTCTTCATCTTTCTTACCAACTTCAACCCCCCCCCGATCTTACACTCACTTCTGCTGCTCTCCTGCCCCCCTATTACCTGCCCCTTGCTCGAGCCGCCCACCTCCACATCGTGTCCGAGCCATTCGAGAACGACCGCTCTGCTCGCGTTCTCGCCTTCCGCTTCGACGCCTCCAAACCGAACCGTTCAACGCCGCGGCTCGTCCCGTGCACTCTTCGTCTGCTCTCCGTACAGCTGTGCCTCGTTGCTGCCTCTTACCATCTCGCCCTTTACTCGGACCCAAAGCCCATTGCGGTCCTGTCATCGATCCGAACACCGATCCACAAGCGGATCCGGCCGCTGATCCGGCCACCTACCTTGATACTGATCCGGTTGCCAATACGCTTACCGATTCAGACACCAAACCGGTCATCGATCCGGATACCGCGCTGGTACCGATCCGGTCATCGATCCCGATGGGTATCCGGTCGTAGATCCGGTCTCCGAACCCAAATCGAGTGAAACACCGCACCCGACACCTCACCCGGACACTGCAACCCACACCGCACCCGACGCTGCCACCCGGAACACGGCACCCGACCCGGCACCCGACCCGGCCACCCGACCCGGCACCCGACCCGGCACCCGACCCGGCACCCGACTCGGCACCCGATGACGGCGCCCTGATTCTCACCCGACACCGCACCCGCACCCGACAGCGCATCCTGTACCGCAACCCACACCGCACCTGTCACCGAACCTTCGCGGATCCTGTCGCCGATCCCGTCGCCGAACCCGTCCCGGCTCCAAACTCCAAAACAATTCCGAACTCGACCGAATCCACAGCACTTCCTGGTCGAGTCTGCCTACTCTCGGCCTGCAGCTCTCCGAACTCCGTGACGTGTTCGCGACTCCCCGACGCGCCTCGCCCGCGCGTGGGTGTGCGCCCGCCCGGGGAGCAGCCGCAGTAGCAGGACTCGCCCGCGCTCGCTCCCAGGTGCGCAGCCACGGCGGCGGCGGCGGCCGGCGCCGGACCAGGTCAGTGCTATTACTTGCAAATGTCCTCTGAAAAAACTTGATCACGCGCGGGCGCGGCGTGGAGAAGATCTCGCTATTTTTACACTGAGTAGGTGTAGGTCAGGATGCAGTACTGTGAGCTATTAGCTGTTTTTGTATCTTCGTTGGCGGAGAAGGTCACTCTTCCTGTAACAATAACCTGTTTGAAAGTGTCTCACGAACGCATTTCGAGCGATCATTCCCGTGCGAACCAGTGTGGAGGTTTATTGCGTACAGGATGTCAATGACTTCTTCTATTTGAAATGTGCCATTCATTTTTCTGTGCTTGACTACAGTTGTTTCGGATGAGATTGTCGGTGAGAGATCAACAAAGTTCTCTTACATATAGTAATACCTCCGTATTGAATTACTTTCATCTATAAAAACGTTCATTGCAGAATTATCTTACGATTTTAGAAAAATCTTCTGTTTTTTGTTTGTTTTTTGTATTTTTATATCGTACATTTTTATTTACATTTATTAAGGCAATATTTTTAATGTTTTCCCCTTTGTCTCTGTAATCTACTTTTCGTCCTTGTGCAAATGTGGATCTATGAGTATGGTACTTGAGGTCAAGGTATGTTTTCTCATTAGTTTGAAGTGGCTCGTTAAAGAGATACAATTTACTGATAGAAAAATCGACAACGTATCCTTACTGCATTCCGAGCTTTATTGCAGTGTGTCATAAAGCAGCAGTAAATCACCTTCGTAAATTACAGAACATTTCTGAATCCTACGACCTCGTGGAGAAATGCATTTGTCCGCTCGTGGGTAATGCACATGTAGGCAAACATGACCTTTTCATAGAATTGGAGAACTGCAGCATGAATCAGAAATGACGTTTTAATAGTGTGATTCGAAGAAAGACGTCCCACCGTTTTTAAGATGGTTCAGGTGAACGTGCGGATGTTGAGCTGTTCTTTTTCTGCAGATGTTGGGGCTCCGACCGATTTCCCCACGAGCGCTCGTTGTCCCGCAAGGGAGTCTCGCTTCTCCGATTTCAATGCGTTCAATTGAAAAGAGACGAGGTATTTCGCACTCCCTATTCCGAGAATCTTCGCTGGCCATCTTTGTTCTGGACTAGTCTTTCGTCGAAAGTGCGTGTAAAATTTTCCACAATTGCTCTGACCTCCGTCTCAGACCGCTCTCTGGCGCGTGGGGCTTAACTCTCATTTTTGCCTGTTAATCAACTAGCGTACTCTCACATATTAATCCCCATCCTTTTCCTATCAATTACCCTATCAGTTCCGTTAAGAAGGGAAGTTGTTAATGAAACGTGTTTATTTGTAAAAAAAATATAAATGTTACTTCGTATTTACACAATATCAAACCAAAATAAAAACCAACGCAATTGCAAAACCAAATTGACGTTGGAAACACATTTTCAATAAAGGTTTATTCAGTACTGTAGGAATATGATATATAAGAAGTTAGTTTTGGCGTACGAAAGAAAGTTGACCGACGTAGCAACGAAAGGAACCGAGTTCAATACTTTGAAATGAGTATGCTTTTGTTTGAGATGCGTACATTATTTTTATAATGAATTCTTAGAAACGTCCTCAGTAGACTTTGCAACGCGTATACCACAAAGTAACTCTTTCCAATCAATAAATAATAGGGTTAAGTACTTGTTTCCAATAGTGGGTAATGAAAAATCTTGTAAGAAGATAACATACAGTCACATGATATAAAGTGTAAATCAGTTAGGCGTCAATGCAAACATCCAAGAAACCCGTACAAATATCCATACAATGGTGGCATAAAGCGCCTCAGCTGGACCACCCACGTGGTCAGAGTTGCCAGCGCTCTCCTGAAAGTAAGGTA
>BOPP01000316.1:747947-769906 GCA_017312745.1 Gryllus bimaculatus
TTGTACACTTCTAGTAGGTGGGGTGAATGAATACATTGTAAATATTGCGCCTAAAATATGAATGTTGAGTAAATGCAAATAAAAATTAGATACCACAAAAACATTAATAAAGAACAACCCCTAGCTTGTATATAAATTCAGATGTGTTAGTTTGCAAAGAATTAATTTGATCATTATATTTAGACTATATTTAAGGTAGTTTTATGAATTACTTACGATAAGCTCCTTCCCATTATTTACCGAAATAGCAAGTTAGTTACACAAGACTGTAAGCGCTAAAAATTGGCTAATAAATTCCTGCCTTCTCAGGGTACTGCTAATATGAACTAAAAAGGAAGTATAATGAGAGAAGGAGGCGGAGAAGGAGAATAAAAAATACGTGCATAGGAGTCGCCAAAAGAGAGGGGCGCAAAAGTCGGTGGCTTGGCTGAAGGGACGGGAGCCGGATGAAAAGAGGTGGCGAAGGCGGAGGCGCAGGTGGAAGCAGAGGCGGAGAAAGGAGGCGCTCCCGGGCAGCGCCTCGCGCGGCCCCCGCCCTTCGGCAAATCCCCCTCCACAATACCCCTACAGCGACAGGAATTTATTTTGTAAGCGGGGTACATTACGCTTCTGCCTTACGGTTTAAGACGTTAGAGAAGGGGAGGGGCTTTTCTTAATAACTAACTAAAAATAACTTCATTTCAGCTTATTATAATTGTACAGTTAATGCAGATACACTTTGGCATATCTGATTGAATATTTTATTTTTATTTTTAAATACTAAGTTATGTTCTTTTTTGTTACTTTTTCTTGGATACGTTTATTTTGTTTTTCATTCAAGCATCATTTAAACTTATTACATTATATACAAACTCATGCCCACTCACTGCGCGACTCAAGGGCACTGTTCCCTTTCCCTCTCGCGCGAAGGCGCGACGTGGCTCCGAACGGCCCGGGGCCGTTCGCAAGGCGCTGTTGACGCAGGGCAATCAGCTGCGCCACCGCCCTCTCCCTACGACCTCTGGAGTCCAATGAACTCCCGCGGACAGCGCGAAAAGTTACGATAGCGAAACATAAGACAGCGGACTCTCCTCCGCTTGCCACGCGCTCATCACATTTTGAGGAAGAATAGTAGACAGCAGCCGATGCCAGTCACTTGTTGCCAAGGAAATGAGCAGAACACTGTCACGTTTATGCGATGTGCCTCGTGTTATGCGAGATTCCTCACATATATTGTCATAAGGCAAATTTATCTCCAACATCAACTGAATATAGAGATCTTCTCTCATACGTTTTGTTGTTTTTAAATCTTCTTCACTCCATATGATAACAAACAAAGCTTCCCTGGTGGCGCGAGTGCCTGCCTTCCACGCTTCCTCGACTCCAGCTCTCCAAAGAAAGGCAGTCAAAAGAATTGTCACAGTCAAGGGGACTGTCGGCTAGCTAGTTGTGGCCAAGTGATCTGCGCGTCAGGGGAATACTTTCACGCATGGGCCATCGGCTGATCTGGAAACGTCGTGTTTCAGTTCGTGTTACTTCCGTTTAATGCAGCAATCTTCTTCAACCTCAATTCCAAACATTGCCAAGATCACGGCGCCTCATGGCAAACACTCAGTTTCTGTACCTGTAATAGTAACGTATATTCTCAGTCTAAGACCGTTTTGTTTCTAAATTTTTTTATTTTTGAGTTTTTAAAAGTTCTGAAAAATGAATGAATCACCTTTTTCGGAGATTTCAACGTAAGAGTGAGACACGAGCTTTTGGGTGATCCTGAATTTCATCTGGTGTAAACTTAATATGGTAGATTGTTCTGTCTTCATGAAATTCATTCACGTGGTACGTCTTTAAGAAAGGAGGAAGGTGATAGTACATTATGTTGGCCTCTTTGATTACAAAGTGTTTCTTTGCGTACTGAACGCCCGTATCAGAATGACGCTTGAAAGAATAGAAACTTTTACAAGTGAAAGGCTGCTCGAATGATCTATGAA
The DNA here is from genome assembly GCA_017312745.1 of Gryllus bimaculatus. NCBI lineage: Eukaryota > Metazoa > Arthropoda > Insecta > Orthoptera > Gryllidae > Gryllus > Gryllus bimaculatus. The sequence goes on from BOPP01000316.1 coordinate 749,915, forward strand.
AGCGAATCATGGTCTTTAATAATCACGTTTTAACATAACAAACAAATCGCATCATTTTTAAAAGTTAAATATTATTATGTATTAGACCGTTCAAACAATAAAATACAGTTATCGAAATCTCTACAAACCAATAGAAACATTTAACAACGATGAATACGACTAAGAATGGACATTTCAAAAGCCATAGACAATGTAAACTATGTCACATTAAAATGCTATTTCTGTAACCCAACGACAGTATGTCCAAATGGCAACAGATCCATCCTTCGTAGATGTATTTTGTCCTTTATTATGATTTGAGTAAACATGCGTTTCGGATATGTCTGAATAGATATATACGATTAGGTCCATGTGATACACAGATAATGGAAAAGCAGGAGTACCTCCTGCAAACCTGCCGCAAGCTCGCTTTATCAACCAAAATCGCACTGGACGGACGGTGCCGGACAAGTAGACGTGCATAGGCGAGGCGATCGTAGGTGCCGCGAAGCACAGAGGGCCCACTGCGCGCGTCGCAACGGCAGCCGGTCTGCGCAGCAGCCGCTGGAGGTAGCGCGCCTCGCCTCGCCTCGCCTCGGCGGCGACGGCCACGAGCCGCGAATTTCTGCGAAGGTCGGGCAGCGGCCCTACTTTATTAGCAACACCGGTTTGCGTGCGCGCCGCGCAGCGCTGATCCCGACGTCCGTTGTGCGGCAAGAGCGCGTCTCCCATCAGCACAGTCTGCTTTACTGCAGGCGGACAAACCTCAAAGACACACTGGCGCACTTTAACGGACGTTAAGAGTTTCAGTTAACGTTGAGATGTTTCAGAGTTCACGGACACAAATGAAGACTATCACGCGAACGCGCTGCGCGATATCCATTCTGCTCTTGATTGTTTGTTCGAAAAAGTCGTCATGCAAATACGGGCGTTGTAACGTCCGTTACGTGACGCTCGTGTACCTGCACCTTAGAACTGTATTGAGACTCGAGTGTTATGTTGACGCGTATTTGACGTGCGGTAAGTAACGCTAATACTGTACCTTAGGCGGAAGGGCCAAAGCGCTCGTGTGCCGATTCGCGAAAGATACCGGGCATTACTAATTGCGCGTCAACACAATGCTCGTGTGCAGAGGCCCTTAAGATAGAACCATTCCCTAATGTTCGCGGAGAGATGTCATATCCATTTTCGATATTCATACGTGGAAACACGCTCTTACTTTCACTATTTATTGATTGGAAAGAGTTACTTTACGCATACCGCAAAGAAGGCATAGCCTCATAAATCAACTAAACTCTGAGGTGACATGAAGCACCTTGGCTGCCGTCTAACATATTGATAATGGTCTCAAGAGTGCATTTAGTACAAAAAAGATCGTACACGTATTTTAGGAGAAGTTAAACAAGTTTGTTGTTCCTTCATTACTTAGTGCCTCGTGTTGTCATGAAGCGCGGCACTCATCTGCATAATACTCATCGCAAAGCAAAATCATCATGCAAAATTGAAAATGCGTTGCCGATTGAAATGTCGAAGACTGCGGAAATCTCTCTAATGGCCATTCGTTGAACTTCGCGAATAATAGCGGCAGCTGTATTCTGTAGAACCTCGGTGTGAGACGTTGAAGTCGCCCCTCGCACAGCTCGAGGGCGATGCTCTATCGTTCTCGAACGCTTTATACCACTTGTAGGTCACTTGGTTCATAACATCTTCACTGTACAACTCAGTCAATACATGTTTTCGGTTTTTTGCCAATGCATATGCATATTTTTGATTCTTACCATGTTTCACCAAAACATTCATGTTACAACGTTGCTGTAATTTTTAATCCATGCTAGTGTGTAGCAAACACAGACACGAGCTCTGATATTTACAGGTTTATTAATAAATAAGTACTTACAAATAAATAGTTTAAACAGTTACTTAGTTCTGATAAATCCGTTCTCCAGATCATAGTAGCGATCCTTATCCGATTAAAGATCGGCCTGAGTCGTGGTTCTCACCACTCTTCAACAAGAGCACGCACACAGCGTAACACTCTGTGACAGCAGTCATACGTGGAGCATTTGTTCCACAATGGCTCCCAAACACATGAGTCGCCCCACGAGCATAGCTTGCCTCCGCACCGCCCTGGGCGACAGTTTTGTGCTTTCGCACGAGGTTTTCACACATCCCAAAACCCACCCATGCGTCTTATACACTAGCTTACATACCTTCCACCCACGTGACTGGCGACGTCATCTTGTGTTCGCGCGGCGACTCCCGCCACGTGACCGCCGCTCTGCCACGCCGTTTTGGGCACTCCTCCTCATGGATTCTTGGAAGTTCCCTAATCACCTCCCAGCGTCTTTCTATCCAAACCTCTGCTATCCCCCCCTGGCGTCTGCTTCTGCTCAGACCTGTCCATGGCGCCAGACTTGCTAACGAAGTTCGTTTTGTAATACGTTACATAGATTCCCGTCTCTTGTCAGAAGCCGATACGTACTCATTCAGTACCTCCTTTCGAAAAAGTCCTTTGGTTTAAACGCACGTGTCTCAAGTGCTATTGATTGCTTTGGCTCACACCCAAAATTGAACGACTGTAACACTGTGTGAATGTAGTGATACGGATCGGCGTGTCGAAAGGGTCCCTGCGTGATCTGTTACGCACGCGAGAATTACCCCAGGTTTGGTTCTTGACTGTTCCGGGCTTGCTAATATGAATATCCTCGCATAGTCCCAGATTGCCTACAGGCTACATCCCTGAAACGTCTGTGCTGATGCAATTATTGCTACGGCAATTGGAGAAAAGTGTCATTGTAATGGTAGCAATTAGGTCAGGGAACAAAGATCTCCAAAACTCACTAACTGTGTGACTGACATTTGGTTCGTAGGATAAGAGAAGCAGGATGCCCATATGTCCAATCCATCGAAGTCTCGAAGAAGCCACACGATCGCATGAACTCTATCTGCTTATTTTAATTGTAATATTCTGACTGTGCCCGGTAGTTTATCATTTAAGGCTGATTGATTATTCAGTGTATCCGGTCGCGTCCATTAGTATGGTCGTTAATCGCGTAAGTGTAGTGCATGTTTTATCACGGAGGGACGGACAGACGGTCGGTCGGTTTTGCTTTGTTTAGCTTTGTTGGTTTGGGACCAAGATTTTAACGATGGAGAACATTACACATGTCGGGTGAAATTTTTGTACCAATCTCGATAATATATGATTAACGTTATTACAATAAATGATGTTGTTAAGATGGATAGTGATGCAGCAGCTCGCACTAGCGTTGTAGCGGAGGTCATGCCATGCGCTTTCGCCTCGGAGGAACGCCATGGGCTGGGGCCGAATAGAAGAAGAAAGAAAGAAAAGAAAAGAAGAAAGCACCTATAGAATTAGAAAAATGCCTTCAGTAATTAGTTAAGAATTCATCTTACTGAAAGTTAGATACGCCAATGTGCAGATATTTTAGCTTTACAATTAGATTAAACTTTTAGTTAGTTAATAAGACAAAGCCTCCTTCTCCTGCTGCTTAAGCTGCAAGGCAGTAGCTAAATGTATCCGAACTATAAATAAAAAATGCCTTCGTCCACAGGGGTACTGTGGAGGGGACATGCCGTTCCGAACCTCGGCGGGAGGCCGGCAGCCGATGGCAGATAGGCTAAGTCGCGCGTATCGCAGCATCTGCGCTTTAACGCGACTCGACGCGACGCCACGCAACACGACGCGCGCCCAGCGCTGCAACATTAGCATACTCCGGCGCGCGACTGCGCTCTCAGATAGGCGCCTCATTTGCATCCCTTGTTGCATCGTGTTTGCCTCGACACTTAAGTGATTCTTCTTGCGGATGTTGTTTGACAGCGCTCCTTATGCCTTGTGGTGCACATTTTTTTAAATTATCATAAAATAGCATGCGCACAATTATTCAGTTGTAATAATACGAATAATAATAACAAAATATGATTTGCTATTGAGCTATTTATTTTAAATTTAGGAAGCAAAGTTTACAAATCGTATAACTACATAAATAAGTACAGTTATTATTCGACGAATGCACCAACCAAAATGATGAAAGGGTCTGACAAACATATCGTATTTTGTCAAGTCAAAATCCAGTTAATTGACTGCTTTATTCTGTTCCAACAACATCAATGATTGAAATTGGGAATACAGCCTTAAGCAATATTTTAAATCTCTTATGAGCACTGTACACTGCAGAAATTACATTAAATTTAATGAGAATTAGTGTACGGCTTTACATTTTAATTATTTTTATTGTTATATGTTTGCGTAAAAAGGAAATCCTGATCCTTTATTAACAATAAAATTATTACTCTCGGGAAAATATGAAAATGAATCCAACAGAGGGAGACGAAAGGCCTAAAAAGGTTGCAAAAATTTGATTCTACAGTTTGGTCAAAATGATGGACAAAATACAACCAAATGTATTGAACGATTTTCTTAAGAATGGGATAAAGTGACAGTTCGCGAAACATGTGAACATCACGTGTACTTCAGAGAAGTATCCCTCCGCCGCGTCAGGTTTTTAGTTACCCTTCGTAGTGTTTGTTTACGGTTCACGCGAGACATCACTAAAGAGATGTCTGAGTTTCGCTTAGTTATATGCACGTTCTCGAGTCCAGGAAACATCGAAATTTATTTACATATGTGGGAAAATGTCTTAACGTAATCTCACATTCAATAAAAGAAAACTGCAACGAATGTAAATAGAAAGAAAATTGATTTTTCAAAGGACGTTCAAATACCTTTTCTAGATGTTTCATAGCAAATGGCTTATCCACTTTTGTGGTGAAGAGGGTGGTTTATTTATAATTATGACACCCCGACTATCAAAACTTGGTACAATGCTCTTATAACTCAAATGTGTTTAAGGATTGTTTTATATTTCACTAATGTTATGCTTTTTAATACATGTCTTGATCTACAACTAAAAACTGTACTAGATTTTATCACGAAAAGCTCCCAAACACAGGTCGCCAGTCGCCACACAGCGCGGATGCCGGAAACACGTGTACCGTCACGAGTACGCATCTCAAATTCAAGACTCGATTTTAAAACAAACATAATACCAATCACATAAAAACTAAATTTAATGTAATTTTTATAAAAAAAGAACTTTTACAGAAGAGCACAAACCTCTGCACTTCCTAATTGCAATTATTTCTCGTGGCGCCCTATATTTTCGTCGGACGAGGACATCACAGCAGGGAGCGTCGAAACTATTTACGGGCGCCTTCCCACGGCGCGACCGCGGCGCACTTCCTTCAAGCAGCATAGCTCTTCCGACGCAGCCACCGCCGGAACCACGGCCGCTCCGCCGCCCGCCGTGGAAGGGGGTGGGGGTCTGGAGGGGTAGGTTTCGCCGACCCTCCAGCGACGACGAACAAAGGGACCGGAACAGGTAGAACGCTGCGGCCGCGGCGCAGTGGGAACGCTCCCATTTAAAGCAGTGTTCTGCTAGCCGTGGCGCGTGGCCCCTCCTCCGCTTCGCGTAGCTGGAGTTCGGCGTCGGCTGCCGCAGCAGCCACCACCCGCTGCACGTGGGAAGACCTCCATTCAAACCAATGCTCTGCTACGCGTCGCGCTGCTGCGAAGCGCGCCGCGGCCGCGCCGTGGGAAGGGGCCTACAAGTTAGCCAACTTCAAACGAACGAATGGAGGAAGGAGAGTCTAATAAGTTCAAGGGCACAACGACCACAGAATCGTCAGTTGTGTTGCCAGCACTAGCTGTCAAATCATCCCATTGTAAAGAAAATCGGACAATACATTGTAATAAGTTGTGAATATTTCATTTCTCAAGTGCTGATAGTTTTATATTTTTGAAGAAAATATTTTTTATTAATAATTGTAAAATATTTATACATTCTTCTGTATTAACTAAACAAATTTTATAAATAAATTCTTGGTAAAATTAATTCAGTGATATTTATAATATAAGTTAATGATTATTTATGCACTATAAGAGTTCTACTGATACTAGCATCCAAAAGCCATGTCGTGTTAGGAGTAGACGAATTTACTCTTTAAGAAATAAAAAACAGTCAGAAATGTCTGCATTACTTTTAACGTAAAAGTACTTTTAATGCACACGTACACTACATTAAATGTACACGCATTTTAAAGTTACTGTAAGTAATGTGCGTACATTAGAATTACAATACTTTCATGTTTTTTCGATGAAAAGTAATGCAGAAATTTCTAACAGTGTACGCTATCTGATGACAAAGTTTAATTTAAAAAATTGAAGATATTATTGAGAAAATTTTGAAAATGTTGTGGCTTTGCGTGAAGTACCCCGAAAAATCAAAATACCCGTTTAAAAATCGCAAGGTCTCAAGTTCGTTGCGAGTGTTCGGAGAATATTGTTTGGAGAAAATCGTTTGAATGGTTTATGAACTAGATTTGACCACAGCAGTTGATTTGCGTTTACCAGACGAACCAGACGAACGGACAGACAGGCGGACTATTTGCCGTCAATCAATTGTGAGGTCAAGGATCCAGGAAACATGGATTTTAGCGAGTGTTAACGGTGTTAACGGAAGTAATTTACTAGGTCTAGGGATAAGATATCCACTTTTTCGTTTCCAAGATTCGGCAATAAGAGTCGAAAATTTGCCTTTTTCTGCCGCACGAATACAGTACTCTCTTCTTGCGAGGTAACCAGAGAGTATTTTACTCGGAGGTAACTGAGGAAGTTGTTTTTCACAAAGACACTGGCGCCAATGAAACCTCCAATATGTGCAGGTTGATCAGGCCTCTAATTCCTTCGGTAACTGCCACTCGTTTTACTCCCTGCGGGGTCGGTCTGAGGAACTGACGCGGTAGTGGTGACGGCCACGAGTCAATGCCCCCCGCAAGATCCCCAAGGCTGCTGTCGACCTTCAGAAGCCCTTTCTAGCCCTCTGCCTGGCTACCTCCGCTGCGTCCACTCCCGTCCTGTCTCCCTGATGTCTTCTGATCCCTTCGGCCTTCGCTCTCCCTAATTTGCTTGAGTAGTTCCTACAGACCGCTAGAGCCTTTGCGGACCCTTCTGGTCCCCGACCGCTTGGTCGTCGGCGAGGCGTGAGAGTGATGGCAGTGCGCTTGGAGGCCTGAATGGTTCGTGCCCCTTCTCCTCCCTTCTTAGGTGCTCTTTCACAAGGGCGGTCGGCAACACACGTGGACCAGTGGGCAGTTCGCGTATATGATGAGTTTTTCGTACGCAGAACAATGCTTGTACGATTTCCTGTTATCGACCACAAACATATTTCACCAAACACAGAACTCACGCCGAACAATACATTCGTAATTTCTCTCGATCTGATCATTTTGTCCCCAGCAAACTGTTGCAAATTTATTCACATATTCTTTCACTCCACCTCCTTGCAACTGAAGGCGGCTCCACTCAGTCGATATTCGGCGAGTAGCGAGTTACTGCTTGCCAAATCCCGAGTAGTGTGGATGGGTTGCTTCGTCGAGCGGTGAATACTTGGGGCTCGCCATATCCACCGCGTGTCGGTCTTCTGCACACACCAAAGGAAGCGAACATTCGCCGAGAACATCGGGATCGGGCGATCGCTCGCGGTCGCTCGCTACTCGGTGAGTACTGAATGTGCGGAGGAGCGTTTAGCCCCACCTGCATTCATTAATACCAGCTTTCAGCCTCCAACGGCTCCATACACGATGGAGCCGTTTAGCTGCTGTTTCCCCGCCAGGGTGGCCTCTTCAAGAAATACGGTTCTCTTAGCAAGTCGCCGCGCCAGCCGACGGGATAAAGGAGTCGCGGTGGGGAGTGGCGAACCGGGTCGGAGGGGGGGTAATTAAAATGCTTTATTTATGGGCGCCGCGGGGAGCCCCTTAGCTCCGCCCGCCTGCTTCGGGGTCAGGGGCCTTCCGAAGATCGCTCAGTTGAGAGGAATTCAATCTCACTCCCAGAGGAGCGCAATATGAGAAACGCGGTATTACTTTCGATAAACCTGTCTGCGTACTTAAAGACTAATGCAAACTCAAGAGGAACCTCTTGTTAAAATGAAGAGGACTTTAGAACGCGTTTGTTGTTGCTTTAATTGACTGACGTAAAAATATGTATGTAGAGTTTGGCCTCTAAATATTTTTACTCCCTGCGTACACATATATACTCGTACATAGTCACATTGCATATACATTGAACTACAAGTCCACGGGTTCCTTCTCAATGATAGTTTTGTTTTTTTGGAACTAGCACTTTTTCCTCTAGTTTTATAATCTTAAAAACAAATTATTGATTCGCGAGTACAAACTTACAGTGCATGTGCCAAGATAGGTCATGGATAGATGTTCAGTGTCACGTAGAGACAAGATTATATTACAAAAAGAACAAATATATTTCTAGTTCAAAGCCACTAATCCCTACAGTTCAATTCCCAATTTCACAAAATTAGTTCAGTTTTCTTTACCGTTTCTATTCTTCTACGTTTGTAGAAGTATTTTATTTATTGTTATAATTGATAACGATTTGGGAGTCAAATATAATTATTCTTTACTCTCCTGATTGATGTTTATTGGTTCATTCGCTTTCAGACACTTCCAAACGTGCTTGCTTCTAGGAACTGGCGTCAGCAGTACGTAAAACCTTTCAGGTCAGAATGGGCAGGGGAAGATGCGATCTCGCGATAATTTATATCAAGGCAGTCGCTTACATTCTCTATCTCTGTCCGCGAAATTGGTATTTTCACCGAAAATTAGTTCACTGGCGGACAATTCCAGCCGACGACAAGCGGCAGCTGAATTCCGTGAGATCCTGGCTCCTTGACCTTGCGCGGCAACGGACGTGGGTGGCGAAAGGGGCGGGGGCGGTACCGTTCCGGCTGGCTGCCCTGCCCACGGTCGCGCTTTTGTTCGCAACGCGCATAAAGCAAAGCGGGTGGGGCGGGCGGAGTCGGTCGTCTGAAGTCGCCGCCCGCGGCGCCACCACCCCCGCAGGCGACAGCGACGGCTTCGCTGCCTTTGTGCTGTGGAGGAGCGGGGCGGGGATGGTAGGGGTGTGGGGCGCGACGATGCGCGCGGCGGGGCGCACTTTTCGACCCCTCCGCCCCGACGAAGAGCTCCGAAGTTGCCAAACGATGCTTTGCCCCTTACACACCCATTGACATCACGTGGCCTGTTTAGCGAATTTTTACACTGTGACGCAAGATGCTTTCGTTGAACACCTTGTGCACGAGCAAACTCTGATGGCGGCGCCCCACATTTAGTATTCGGTGAGTACCAAGCGGCTGGTCGCAAAATCCCGAGAATAACTGAGGTGCCTAGCGAACGTCCCCTATCTTTGATGTGCAACAAATTGCCGACACATGGGGAGGGGGACGAGCAACGAATGTTCGGGGTCGGTAAAGCACTAGCAATTCATCTCCCTTCTCGGTATTCGGCGATCAGTCACTGAGTACTCGTCGCATGCCGAGCCGCCGCCGTAACCGTTCAAAAACGTGAAAACACACTTTTCCATTCTCTTACATGTTTCTGCAATTATTATATTTTCTAGATGAGGAAATTGCCGGTTTATCATAATGAATTGGGTCGGCTTTACCTCAGCCAGCATATTTCTGGAGCCTTTTGGACAGGGAGATCCTAGAATTTAACTCGTAACGATGCGAAGTTTAGACACTAGCTAAATGTACATGAAAGTAATTATCATGAACGCACATTAAATTTAATGTACACGTAGAATAACTTTAAAGTACGTATACATTATATTAAATGCGCTTTCAAGATATATACTTTCATATACTTTTACTTGAAAAGAAATGCAGAAATTTCTGACTGTGATTTTTACTTCAAGAGGAAATTCTTCTCTTCCTAACACGTTAAGGCTTTTTGTTGCTAGTAGCAATAGAACTCGTATTTAGCCCTTGGTGCATAAATAATCATTAACTTGTATTCCTAATGTTATTGAATTAATTTGCCAAGAATTTATTAATATGTTTTTATTGAATATGAAAAATGAATAAATATTTTATTTTTATTATTACACAATCATTTATTTTCTTCATAATACAAAACTATAAGCCCTTGGGAAATGCAATATTCACAACTTATTACAATGTAAACTTCGTTGAATTTTGTTCATCTTTTTGGCCAATTCAAAAACTGTAGGATCCATTTTTTTCACCTTCTTTTTGAGGATTTTTATCTCCTATTGGATGTATTTACATAATGTCCCTGAAAGTAATAATTTTATTATTAATAAATAATATTTATTCAGCATTACCTTTTTATTCAGTTACTTTATACTGGCGCCACTGTTGGACAACTGTATGAAGTTTGTTATTGATGGTGATCTTTTTATCCCGCATGGCCACTTCCATTGCACCGAATAGAGAAAAGTGACTAGGAGTCAGGTTTGGCGAATATGGAAAATCTGGAGCCTCGTGAAAGCACCGTGACACGACGACGGTGACCAGACGCCGAACGAACTCCGCAGATCTGCACTGTACTCTTTAACTGTTGGCACATCTCCATACGCTTCTGTTTCTGAGCAATGGTGCGTGAATTGAGCACCCGTTGTGCACACTCCTGCATCTTCAAACCCTAATGGATGGTGGTGTGGAGAGTTGATTTACTGTCGTTCTTGTCATGCTGTATTCACAAATATCACAAAGAATTCTCTATATTTCTATACTTTATACAACATGCAGTGCTTTTGAATTATGTAATTACGTGTCTTGAAGTATCCGGCATTACAAAATGTGTAGGAGGTGCACAGGTGGCTCAGAGGAAGGCAATTACACAAAGTGCCAGATGAATGGGAGCGCGAATCATTTGTCTCCCGGGCTGAAGGCGCCGTTGGGTCATGAGTTGCTCCGCTCGGACTTCGCAACAGCTTCGGCAAAAAAGTGTCCCAGAATCTTGAAGGGAGAAGGAACTTACAGCCAGTTTCATGGTCTGGATAGAGAAATGGCTATTGGTAGTATTCGTCTGTCATATTTGTAATTACTCTTTACTGCATTACTGCGTTACCAGTAACCTCTCATTACTGCATTACTGCGTCACTCGTAACTTCTCATTACTGCATTACTGCGTTACTCATTATCCACATTTTCTCATTACTGCATCAAACAACACTACTACGAAGATCGTCAACAAAGTTTTCGTTGATATTCAGGTCCCATGACAGTTGTGATGTTTGCCCTAGATTTATTCACAGCACATGGCCTCTCAATACCGATTATGCAGGTACTCTGCAGAATGTGAACGAGTTGTTGCATTTCGGTTAAAGTGGTTCATTTCCTCTCCCTTTACATCGATCTAGCAGATTCTCTTCTTTATGTTGGGTGGATTTTAAATATTTCGTTCAAAATTATATAATAATAATAATAATAATAATAATAATAATAATAATATTGTTCTTATTCCAGAGATTTAAGTGCTTTATTTGTTTGTAATGGCCAAATTACTAGCTTTATGTAGAGATTCTGCATTGATTGTTCTGAATCACTCCTTTTGCCTCTACAAGCCGTGCATAGTCTATTCTCATTTTTGAGAACATAACGTGAAATGCATACCTTTAAGATTAAATGCACTCATCAGAAATATATGATACCAGTGGCCTTCAGCAGCAAAAGTTCTAATGAACAGAACTACACAATATGGTTTTCCAAAAAGTGGCACGCACACTGCTCAAATAAAATACATTCGAATAACATTGCAATCAATTAAATAGTTTTAAAAAAATCTTCATGAATATTACATTAACATTATGTAGTATATACACAAGACAACAGTTCTTTTGACACCAATAATCTTAAAATGTTACTAATCCATGAGGCAGCACATCGATAGCAAATATTTAATGTCAGGGGCCTCTTTCTCGCAGCCTCTCGCAGCCCGGCGTGTGTCGTAAGCACTGACACGCACGGACTATGAGAAGAGGCTGATCAATACAATCAAATATTTGAATTTTTCAGTAAAACTCGAAACTGTTTCGTTGCTTTCGGATTTTACCCGTGTTTCTTAACATCTAACGTCACCAGCGACATCTCTCGAAAGTTGGGAGGCTTCATAGTTTTCTTTCAGTTTCTGCGCGCACTGGAAATTATTGATATTGGTGTTTCTTTTCGTTTTTGCAATGCAATTGTATTGATAACTGGGTGTTTCTTGATATCGCAACCAACAAAATTTATTTATGTTATCTATCCGCTAGAATAAATTATCATGCATTGGAATATCTACTATCAAAATTCATGAAATGGGACCAATTCACTTCAATATTTGGAGTGATAATCCGATGCTCATTTTTCCCGGTTCCCGCCCACTGGGCAGCTTGGCGCGCCCTCAAACGATGTTTCGCGACGCTGCCTACCTCCATTTGTTTTGTGCGCTGTCAAGTTCACGGTTGTGCCGACGACGGCCGCATAGGTGGTGGCTCCGGCGGTCACGATCTGCAGCCACCGCCTCCTGCTCGCGCGAACAAAAGAACCAGATCCCTGGCCGGGCGCGACCCGGTCCGGCCATGGCCCTCTGCACTCCAGCGGCTCAGGGGGCGGGTGTTGAGGTCATTACCCCACTCCCACTCAAAAGACTTCTCATTACAGAAGTCAGGAAAGTAATGTAGAATTGAAGTAAATAAAGAAAATAATACCGCATCATTCATTTCAATTCAATGTGTTTATAGACTATACGGATTTATTCCAATGAAGAGTGTAATTTTAATATTAATGTAAATAATCTAAAATTGCAATATATTCGCCCAATGACCAATAGCAATATATTGGCCCAATTATGTGCTCAAGTTGATGCAATTTTATTGGTAGTGAAAATTTGCGATTGCTTTTTGCTTCTGTTATGTCTGTACGAAAGGAATACAACTCATGAAAAAATGTAGGTGTAACTTACATTTATCTTGTTCTGAGATACTCAGTGTTTTACTAGTGTTATTATATTTCACATTTTTACATACTTGTGTTTAGGAAAATGTGTTTTATATATCTTTTTCAGGATTATGAATAGAGACATATACAACTTTTGGTTTATTTCCTGTGGGTACTCTGGATGAGTGTGATAAATATTTTTGGTTTATTTTAATAATTTAAATTATTTTGGAAGTGAATTGGAACTACAGAGAATGATCGTTGATATGATTATTCGATGAAGGTCATATCATTTGAGGTTGATTTTATGCTTTTTTGTGGTAGTCTGTCATTAGGGAAGCGAGAGTTCATGCGTATGTTTAGTTCAGCGTTCGTCCAAGTTTTTGGTCAGTTTGGTGATGTGTTCTTTTATTGTCGAAATTTGCACTTTGCGCTTTATTTTGTATAGTTTGTAAAATGTTTATATAAGATTTGGCTGCATTTACCCATATAGGGCCTGCATAAGTCATAGTTAGTCGAATTATAGACTTGCATATTGTCATTCTGGTGTCTATTTTAAGGGAGGATTTGTTGTGAATTAGTGCGTAAAGTTTTGCTTGCGCTTTTGTTCCTATTGTGTGGATGTATGTTTTCCAGTTCAATTTTGTGTCAAGTGGCATTCCAAGATACTTAGCTGCTGTGTTACTTCTTATCAATGAAATATTCTCTTCGTGCACAGTTAACGTAGGAGAGGTGATGGGATAGGGTGAAAATTTTAGGGTTATGTTTTCTCAAAATCGGAATTTGCCACTTTAGAACCTAGTTTAAATTGTGGAAATTCTTGTTTTTGTCTTTTTATTTTCTCTATGGTAAACCACATATACCTAGATGATGGGTGAATTTATTTTAGTACAGTCTGAAAACCTGCATATCTTATTGATGGTTTAGTTTTGTTTTAACTAGTCTTTTTTCATTTATTTAATTGTTTTGTTGAAGTTACAATGTTCAGTTAACAGCCACGCGAAATCCACGTCCATAGCATCATTCGTTTGAATCAGATCACTACATATCACAGAATCTACAGTGCTAATGTATAAAATCTCGTGATTATATGACCACATGTTTTCAATTTATTTTAATTCTCTTTTATGCAACATAAATTCTGCAACTCTGAGTTAGTATCCAGATTTGATTTATTTTCGTCTGTGAACAGTAAAGACTGGATACGACGTATGGAACAGAAATGTAATCTTCTCGCGTTTTCTTGATCACCAGAATCTCTAATCTCTTCTCTCTTTTGCTGTACGTAGTTATAGCCAATGAAAGCGAGGGTTGCAACATTTCAAAACTAGATATTTTTGCGTCAGAGTCATGGAAAACTTATAGGCGTCGATAATACTTGGTACTTGGAATTACAGATTTGATATTTTAGAATTGTACGAAAATAGCAGCCCATATCCACTTCTCATCCCTAAACTTCTCACGGAAGGAGAGCTTAACCAAACGTAGTCATAGTGAAGCTATATTTATGCCTAAAACCAAAACATGGGGCCATCTCAGCATTTTCTCAATCAGAGAAACTGGTCATAAAACCTGATCGAGATAGAGGTATTTCACCAAAAAGCTGAATTACATTACTAGTTACCAGTATTATGAGCCTCGTTAAAATTTTACAGTATAAATGTTAACCTATTCATTAAATTTCATCGTTAAAATGAATATTCTTGTGATCGGTATTGTCTCTCTTAGTATGCAAATTGTTGTTGCATCGTAATTTCACTTTGATCTCATGTGAGTAGCGTAGTGGTAAACAAAAGACATCTGCTACAGGTTAGGGTAGGAAAGTTTGCTCTAGTTGGCCTTGACTGAATCCTGAATATCAACTGCCATGAAACGATTCAATGTAAAATTTTAACGTACAAATGTAAAAGTAAGTCTTAGAAAAAGTACCGTATGAAACTCAATGTAATGGGTATTAATACACTCGTCTGAAGTTATATGATATGAGTTTGTTAGTCGCATGTATGAAAAAATCATTCCCGTGTATTAAAGTATATTGTGTACATAATGTACTATTTTGATGCCGATGCTGATGATGACGTGGAAGAGGGTGAAGGGAAACACTGAAAAGCTAGCTCAGACTAAAATGAATGTAACTAGTTCCAGAAAGTTCGTGATTCTATAGCACACTAGATTTAAAAAGTAGCTTAATTTTCGCTGTTTTGAAAATATATGGAAATATTTTTGCGCATAAAGAAGCAACTTTTACCCTTGTCACGTATCTTCGTGCGATTATTCTTTAAAATCACGTTCATTACAAAGTTTCAAGATCACGAGGTCGCAGCCGGAGTCAGTACGGATATCTACTTTACTTAAGGATTCTACTACAATTTATAGAGATTTAAGACATCTTAGATATTTCATAAAAATGAAATAAACTAAATGTTATCAAACTTACGTAGAGATAGAACGTAATTTTGGAGGTATTTTTACTTTACCTGATAGTATTAAATTGTACTAAACTATGTATTCACGATGAAAATATTTTGTTACACTTATGTTCACAATGATTAATAATACTAGTATTGAATTTTTATTTCATTATTTCATATAGGGTAATTCCGTGAAATTAGAAGTTGAAAGATATTATTAGATAGAATTAGGATTACGAAATAAATAAACATAATATCTCGAAATACAACAGTACCGAGAGACACCGTCGTAAAGATTAATAACAAAACGAGCAAAATCACACATTGAAATTGTAAATAACAGTACGTGAGGTAATACGAGTGTAGAGTAAAGGCTTGTGCGAGGGACGCCGCTTTCTATGCACAGATGCCGGCCGTCAGATTGATTTATTAGTGTTTTCGGACGCGTCAACTGCTAAGGTGGTTATTCCTGTCAGTGTAGTGGTGTTTCGTAGCGGAGGTCGTGGTGAACTTCCACTGCTGGTTAGCGAGATGCGGTGCCGATCTAAAAGTCGGTTTGCGGGGTTTTCTCCAACAAGCGATCTCCCACCAGATGGCACTGTCTCAGCCGGGACAAGCTCAAAACTCTCGTCTGTTCTCCGACATGTGTGAATGAATGTAGCGAGTGTGACGACTTGTGTGAAAGTGTAGCATGTAAATGTAAATGTGTGTAAATAAGGAGACATAGATCAAGGAAGAGACAGGAATGATCAGGCGCAGTGCGTGACCATTTATTAGGGTACTGCATCGGCATTCGCCAGGTGTTGTGAAGAAACTACGGAGAGCTATCTATCAGAGCAACAAGCCGCTAGATTTCTCCTCGAAATAGAGGCTCAATTCGACCTACGTAATGTCGAAAATCTCTGTCAGAACTCGAACTCTTGGACCTCCCGGTCGGAAGCACTGAAATGACATCGATTGATGCCCAAAGCCAACTAAGCCGGTGTTTTGGTATACTGGTCATACTACGGCCTTTGTTGGGGCAAAATGCGGACGAAGGCCTTTCGGCAAAGCTATGTTAACATATGTACAAGTATCAATATTGAACGTCTTCTGGACGGATACTAGATGTGCGCCTTGCCCTGGCCCCTTCCGCAGCGCAGCGGGGCCGCCCATCACTGAGCGTCGCGCCGTGGCAACTGGTCACGTGATCTTGGTCCGCGGGTCAAGAGGTGTCCTGTGACAGGCGGCGTGGATTGGTCGGAGCGGGCTGCTGCTGTTGTTCGCGCGCTAGGTGCGCACTTGCAAAGGAGTCTCGACTTGTGATTGTGGAAGGCGCTAGTTAAGTTCACAGGCGGCTGCCTGCCTTACATTTAGAGTTGCACTTCCCTCTTTATTTTAATTGCGGAGAAATAATATTCTTTGGATATATTTAAAAGTTTATTCCAAATATAGGAAGAATAGTTCCAAAAAGTTTTTATATGAGACTTTCAACTTTGTAATTTATTACAATTATTCCACAAATTAATTGTAAAAAGAGTAGAGTAGAGAAAAGAGAAAAGTAGGATTTTACATTCACATTAGTTTTGTGTATATATGTGTCGAACATTCTCCTTTTTGTACAATGCGAATCCTCACACACGATTGTCTGATGTGTTAGAGTAATGTTGGAATAAGTTTTAGAGTCTGGAAGTACCGGCAAGTAAGCAATCATTACTTCAGAGTAACAGTCTTAAAAAGTAGAGGTGGTAGACTTTTCTTTTACAGTGCTTTGTAATATCAGTACCGCATTTGATGTTTTTATTGATATTATTATTATTGTATACGTTTTGTAGAGGGATAATAAATAAATGCCAAACTATATACTATTGTAATTAAGTCGTTATAATGGATAATAGCAGAGGTAACTATCATGAATTGTGAGCATTTTATTGTGAATATTACAATAAGTAAACAATACAAAATATTATTGGAAATCTAATTATGGTACAGGCTGTTCTCTACAACATAAGGTGAAGTTTTTAAGACGAGGTAAACTAGTGGTGCTACAACAACACGTATTTTCTCGTAATATTAGTAACGACCTCGAATATATAATTTTTGTGAATAAATGTGATACGACATTCAAGAAAAACACTGCATGCAAGAAAAGTTAAAATATTTCACCAGAATATCGTTTATTCTATGTTTTTTTTAGCATATTCAGATTTATTCGTTCAAAAAATTTGAAGAACAATGTTGGAGCCGTTTTCTTGGGAAAATCATATTTTTGAAATTGCTTTTATTGCATGAAACGACTCAGTTTTGAAACAAATGGATCGTGACTTTATTTAAAGATCTAATTTTGAAGAATAGGTTTAATTAAGAATAAAGATATCTATCCTTAATATTGCAGTTGTAACATGCCTCCAATGCTTGCAAATTTAGTTTTGCAGTTGTAAAACATAGATATTCAACGAAAACCTACGACAATTTTATGAGCGTACACTACTCTATTTGACAAAAAAAATTGATGCCAACATTTTGAGCAAATCTTGAGAGAGTTTTGAAAAATGTTGTGGCTTTATGTAAACCTTCAAAATTAAAATAGTCGTTTTAAATTCAGAGGTCCGTGAAATCAGCTATATCGATCAGAGAATATCGATTTTGGTGAAAAATGCTGCCAACAATTTAGTCACGTGTTTACTGTCAAGCGGACAGAAGAACGTTTTTCCGTACAGCAATATTTCGATATCATTTATTCACAAAACGGATTCTGATGGTACAACGTATTAGAGGAAGTTATGTACAGCATATAAGAACAATAATTATCCCACTGTTCGGTAACATTCCCCTCAAACCGTGTTTTGCTGCCAAAATGGCCATTTTTTGTCGCAGTATTATACCATTTTCTCTATGCTACGTAATTACCATACGAGAAAGAAAATGTTAATCAACCTCAACTTTGCGAGATTTCTTGTTTATTTACAGATAAGCCATGATCGAAGATTTCTTATCTTTGGTATGACTAATGGTAGGAATAGGGTAGATATAGAATATTTTTATACATGCGAGAATGTTGCAATGTATCTCATTGTCAGTGTGTAACTATTCTGACTATATTTATTTTATATTAGTGATTAATACTGCGGTATAATCAATATTTGGGTACAGAAATTTGATACACACATTCGGTTGTCGAATGACATGTCAGAGTGATTATATATATCCTTTATGTGAATGTCAGCGGGCAAATGAAATAAGAAGACTTCAGATGTAAGATTTGAATGCATTAAAGATGATACTGAAGACATAGTAGAATATCCAGATGTTATATAATAGACCTCAATGACGTGCAACCGCGACATTTTGCAAATGTACTGCGAGCTATCAAAAAAATCTAGTACCCATTGTTCAGAAAGCCTTTAGGGTCTCTAAACTGCATAATGAACATTCTGTTTTCAGAAAAATAATACTTACGTCGGGTTTGCAGAACTTTCACCATCTACACAGTATCGAAGGAAAAAACATGGATAAGAAGCACCATTAAAGTGGAGCACCTTCACTCTAGACTGTGTTCTTTACGTCATTTAACGCGTACTTTCTAAAAAATTAAACGCATTTGCATTATATACGAATATAACTGTCTTTGCGCTTACTTTATTACGCTTTCCATATTTTATTATACTGTCTTCTTTAAGAATCTTGGAATAAAGTTATCTACGTATTCCTTCTAAAGCTGTATTTATTGTTTTCGTGGAATTTCAACACCCACTCTTGATTTTTATTATATTTTATGTAACTTTTTTTCCTGTTGTAAATTAACCGTTACTTGTCGACATCATTTGCGTCACTATAACGATAGTCGGCTTCTGAACTAGAACATTTTTAATGTGATTACTATTAGTAGGAAGCGTCATCATGAATAAGCATGGGAAGATATATTTGATCTTACGAATGTGAACGTTCTATTACATTTGATGAGGATGTGGATCCAGTAAAAAGTTTAAAGGAACATGCCATTTCAACACACAATTTCCAACCCAAAGAGCACACAAAATGAGCCGTTAGAGCGTATATCATCCTACCGTCTGTTTTTTCGTTGAGCGAGAGAGCGAGAGCCCGAGCTGGGAAGTGCTGATGGAGAGGGCGGGCGGTGACGGTAAGCAGGAGGGGAGGGGCTGCGCTAGCTAAGTGGCCGTAAAATGCCTTCCGTCTGAGGAGCGCGGGCAGCATCTGCACCTCCCCACACGCAGTTATGCGTTAAACTTCCCTGCAGCCACCGAACTAGAATCACCGCAGAGAGCACCAGCAGTGTCTCCAACCACAGCATACACATTAAGACCACACAAACCAGCACAATTAGAACCACCAACACTTCTAATACCAACTGCATCAGCGCTGCCACCGGCAGCAGCAGCAGTACCAACACCACCACCACCACCACCACCACAACCACCACCACCACCACCACAACCACCACCACCACCACCACCACCACCAAAACAACAACAACAACAACAACAACGACAAATCCAATTAGAACACTCCAGGGGGCACGATGAGAGGGAAGAAGCTTTTGAGCAATAATTATTTATTACATTTTGTTATAAATAAACAAATTACTCATGTGATCATCATTTGGCGTTCTTGGCTGTGATGTCTGATACAAAACGTGAAATCGAAATCTGGACGTTTTAATCATGTTTCCTTGTCTATGCCTCTAAGTTCCCCTCCCCGATCTCCTTTCCCGGATCTGCCCCCTCCGTCGCCTCGCCTCGCCTCGAGCTCACCGGCGTCTCCTTCCGCCTGCCCACAGATGC
>BOPP01000316.1:769931-787797 GCA_017312745.1 Gryllus bimaculatus
TGCCAACAGATGCGTCGGTCTTCGAACGAGGCCGGTGCACCTGCAGCAGCGCCTGCGCAGCCTGAGCAACCGAGCTGGTGGGACCGCTGCGCAACCGCCTGCACGTGGGGCAGCCCGCCCAGCAAACTGCCCGCCGCCGGCCGCCGCGCCGCCGCAGCCGCCGCTGCCGCCGCGGCCGCTGCCGCCGCCGCCGTCGGGCGGCGCCCGCCGCCGCCGCCGCTGC
The DNA here is from genome assembly GCA_017312745.1 of Gryllus bimaculatus. Taxonomy (NCBI): domain Eukaryota; kingdom Metazoa; phylum Arthropoda; class Insecta; order Orthoptera; family Gryllidae; genus Gryllus; species Gryllus bimaculatus. Next base: position 770,155 of record BOPP01000316.1, read on the forward strand.
TGCCGCCGCCGCCGCGGCCGCCAGGCGCGTGGCGCGCAACCGCCGTCCCGCGCGCCACGCGCGCCAACGGCGGCCCACCACCGCTCCCGCCGCCCGCAGGCACCGCGCTCGGTGATGCCTGCCTGCCTTATCATGTCCACTTCACTCTACTCGCTGGGGTACAGAAGTATTATCGCGTTAACTGTTTGTCAATTTCGCTGGGAAAAAAAATGATCGACTGATTATTTTCATGTTGTCCTGGCCCGTTAACTGCTAAAGGCTTTAAGTCCTGTAAATTGTAGTGCAATGTAGTGTTAGTGTAAGTGTGAGTCTCTCCCTTTGAAAAAGGTGGCAGTTATCTTCCCCACCAGGTTGGTGAGATCCAGTGTCTACCATACACCGTCGGCTAGGCGGGAATTCCCGCAAGCAAGTATCTCCCACAGCGCGCATCGCCCAAGCCGTCACAAGGATGTAGGCTTCCTGTCTCTCCCAATACATGTGAAAGAGTCGGTTAGGGTACTACTCCGTCATTTGCCTGGATATCGAACGAAGAAACCCCGCAAAAGTACCGATTAGAGCAAGGACGCGGCCGCAAGAATTCTCTCCGACAGTGGCTAATTCGGCCATCGAATCTATCTAGCAAGTGTCGAAAATCTACCACCGTCAGACTAAACTGCTCTCCGAGAATCGAACCGGGGATTGCGTAGTGGAAAGTTGAGCACGCCAAACTCCGAGCCACAGAACCCTCAATTCCAAAAACATGAGCCTACTGGGAAAGGAATTGAAATAGTTACGTAGGTGTTTCACGACTTTATCTGGTTGTCGGCTAGTTCGGAAATGTATATCTCGGAACGTGGCGTGGTTAGGGCTGACGTTTCGGTTCAACCATACTGTGCGGCCCTCCTTCAGATTACCACTGAAAGCCTACAGTTCTAAACAGAAACACGAGATGCCAAATGCGTCATGGGATGATTGGCTGAATTTGCAGTTGAAAACTCCTTTAATCGATGTTGAAGCTCTAGGATTCTGCACTTCAAGTGATTGCCTTGCAACGTTTACACAACTTGGGCGTTGTAGGGTGGTTGAGAATCCTCGTCATCTTCACATTCTCAAATGCTTTCATTCCAGATATGAATGGCCGAAGTTACGTTGACAAGCCAGCCTATGAACCTGGCATCTCGTGAAGTTTCAGGAGCAATGTTCTTAATGAGCCAACTTTTATTTGCTAATTTTCTCATTCATAAGAAGTAATTCTATGCATCAAAGAAGGCTTTCTGTGTGCAATACTTGCGTGTCAATTAATCTGTTTCCCGATAGCGGACGTTAATAGGATTTCAGTTACAATACATTTTCTGAAAAGTTTTATTGTTTTGTAAGATAATGGCAAAACTCTTTCGCGTGTTCGTTTTTCGAAAAAAATGATTTTTCTACAGAATTTAAAAGAAAAACCATTTTAACTTGAATAAACTATGACTAAAAATACAAAGATGATTTAAATGCCAACGAATTTTTCTTTAGAATTGAAAGCCTGCAAAACACCCAAATAAAATCCGTTATTGCCTTATTTTAAAAATGCCTATTACATTGCACTTATTAATTGACTTGAAAAGAGTGGATGATTTAGTAACGAATTATCCCGATAATACGCATTACACTTATTCCTAGATTCATACTATCCTGTAACGTCTGCGAAGCTGGTGAAACATTTTCAACATAATGACATAATAACAAATTCTCGCCTATTGGGTCAAGAAACGTTTGAGTAATCTCGCTATACTGTGATTGAGTATGCCATTGAAAAAATAATTTAAACGTAGTTAAATATTGATAATTAAGGTTGCCTGTGTTAAAAACTTTCTTTTGCTTAATCATTAGTTTCGATCATGTAGAGATTCATCCTCAGACGCTTGCCAGCATCAGCCGAAAACAAAGTTCTTGCAGAATTGCCAGGGACGCTCATGACCCTTGGTACGACACTTGTTTCAATCTAATCGTACATTCTCTTTCTATAGCGTTTTTTTAAAGAAGAAATTATTGGAAGGATATTTCCGATTCCATAGGCTGTTTCAAAATCGTTTATAATTTTGTTGATTATATTTTAATTATTTTATATTAACAGTCGTAAACTAGTATGTTGTTCGTTTTCATCCATCCGATACACCAAATTCACCTTATTTCATTTCACATTTATACAAATTTTATTGTTTGTCTTATGTGGACTTTCCTCTCGATGTTGTTTGCTTTTTTGCTTCCCTAAAATAAATACGCCGACGTTGCATGCACAATCCCTATAGATTAAAGCGGAGAAAAGATATATCATTCGCAGACGCAGATGGCTTAACGCTTGTGTTTAACTTCGTTAGATTGGTGGTAATAGGTTGCGGGCATTAAGTAGTTTTGAAAATATTAGATGCGAGCTTTGTATGACAACGTCAGACTTTGGCAATGAATCACGAAAAACATAACATTCTCCACGGGTCGTCCTCCTTAACTTTATTAACCAGAATTGGTGTATGGCACTAACAAAAAGTGGAAAGTTTTTTATCTGTTTTAGCTCAGTATTTTTTTTCAATTAATTATTTTAGAAATCGATATATTAAACCTTGCAATTAATGTAAGTATAATTATGTACGATCCAATAACGGGGAAAGAAAACAAGTTAGTGTATGAGCTGTTTGAAAATTTGGTGCGCAATCGCATTCGCGACGGAGTGTGGAGCAACCGTAAGGTGCGCAACGGCCCATTAGGCGCCGCTTTGCTTTCTCCAGGAGCGACCACATACGCGCGACAGATCGGGCCACTCATGTCACCGCCACCGCCCGCACCTGTTTAACCCGCTACCCTCGGTGAAAGGCGGGAGCCGGCGCGGAGCGGCGCGGAGCGGCGCGGAAGCGGCCGAGACAAGTGAGAGCAAATTCAACCATGCTTCTCTGCCTAATGCGGCTAGCAGCTCTCTAATGAGACCACATTCAAGATACGAGTTACTCACGCTCTTGTTAGCCTCTTCGCCTTCGCTTAGTGGACCGAACGCCCTTTTCCCACCTCTCGCTTTGATTATGGAGGCTGCCTCAACATGTCACTGCCTTCCTTTCGTAACTTGTAAAACATGTCGTTACTTGCTAAAAAATGTAAATGGGCGTTCTTGAATGCAGCAATTACCGAGGGGACCGAATTTCGCCGCTGTTACCCGGAGGACGAGCGATGTGTCATGTAAGTGTGTTCATTTTGTAGTACGCATTGTATTTCCAAAATTAACCTACATCGTAATTTTTTTTATTGCCTAATGTTTCTTTCATTAAGATACATTTAAGCAAAAAGTGCAATGTAACTTGAAAATAATTAACTCATATTGGCATTATTAAATCATTATAAAGAATTTATAATGTAAAGCTGCTGATAATTTTTTGTGATAATTTGTTCATGATATAATTTTCGTTGTTACATTGCATCAGGCCCGTGTGACCGCTTGCAATGAGTCTTCTAACGTCTCTTCGCTTTTCGTGCAGTAATTCGTTGCGATCGAGAAAGGAAATATTGTATTTGGCCAAAAAAGGTCCTTACGTAAAATATGCATGAAGTTCATGCTGTACAGTTGTAATATAATCAAATGGTATTCTCTTTTCGTCTAATAATCCAAGGTAGTTAAATCATATTTTTTGGCTTCATTTCAAGGACAAGCGAATTTGAGAGAAAATATAAGAAGAAAAATACTCAACGAAGAATGAAAAGATAAAATAAAAGAAAAAGAAGAGAAGGCAACAAACCAATATTATCCATATCCAAGGGCCTAAAAAAGATAATCAGCCTAATAAAACGCTTGCCTAGAGAGCAGGAATTCCTATTTTTTATTCAATGTGTCCTTAATCTAAAGTAATCTAACATATTTAAAAACAAATGAACAAAAAAATTGCAACCATAATTTGACTTCTATTCTTTCCTCTTCTGTACCCTATGGTCACATGTATTTCACTTACGTTTTCTCTACCCGTACATTTATTACCAAAAATGTAATTATAATAATGTTGGAATATATGATTATGACTTTTTTAGGGTATTTCTAATTAGTATCGTTTTTCACTGTTTTCCCTGTTGTAGAATAAAGATAAATTATTTACTAACGATTTTTCAAAGATAAGGCGTTCAGTCTGTTTCATTGTAGCACAATATATTAATTTTATTTAGACACTCAGCAATAGGCTTTTACCGCGAGACAATTTAAATAAATGAGAATAGCGGTGATTATGACAACGATAAACGCTCTAAAGCAAGTGGAGAAAGGTTTATGGGGACGGGAGGCTAAAAAAAGGTAGAACAAACACGAAAGTAAGAGACGCGAATTCTTGTCCCTCCACTGTCTCCAAAATGATGAGTAGAACTCGAATGTGGTCCCTGAAATAAATCAGTAGTAACACGAAGAAAAATCTACCCTGTTCATCCCGCAGAATTACTTATCGACAAGGAAGTTCAGATTATTTGAAATCGATATGATAACAGCGAGTTAGTGTCGTTGTGTTGTGTGTGTGTGTGAGAGAGAGAGAGAGGAGAGAGAGAGAGAGAGACCTACCGAGACAGCAACAGAGAGTTGCAAAACGTATGTGAACCCCACTGCATAAATTGACTAGGAGCGGAATAAGTGACCGAAAATTCTTCATGGGGCAATGGGAAAGAATTCCCAGGGCAAACTCTAGAAGCTAAACACCTAAAGCAAAACGCGTTTCACGCATTGGTTGTAGATTAATATTTTGTTTTTGTATGGACTGTTGAGAAACAACGTTCCTCAAGAAAGCCCGGTACCAACTGTGTAATATTTAATAATGAGAGAAGGAAAATAATGTCCACAAGAAGTATAATAATTTTATTAATTATACAAGAAAATAAAGCTTTATCAAAAACGCCTTGCCTACATCAAGAATATAGTGAACAGACAATTTTTCTTCTTATTGTTTCTTTCTAATGTCTTCTATGTTTTTCTATGTTCTTTCTATGTTTCTTCTCTGTTTTTAAATTCTGTTCCAGAATTTTTGCCCGCTGATAAAGACCAAAACAGGAGCCTTTTGGCATTAATATTCGTTTCTTATCTCATTAAATAATTATTTTTTAATAAAGTTCGATTTCTTCAATTCACTACTTGTTATTTTTCTTCAGTGCCACATCATAACGTATATTTCATTGGCTGAAAGATCTCTTAAATGTATTTTGAAAGTATCTTGCCATCTGTTTTGCTGTCTCCTGCCCAGGAACCATTTAATTTCTCGAGTGGGTGGAATTTTGGGGATTGCCCTTTAAGTCTTTTAGTTGCTTTCATAGGAATAGTTCAGATTTTTATTTTGCAGGTCAAATTTTCCTATAGGAAAGAATTAAGATTTGAGTTTTGTTATTAAGTATCGTTTTATCCATGTGGATGCTGAGCCTGTTTGGCCATTTCCTTCTAGCAAGCCTTTTTCCTTTAAACTATTGTTTTCATTAGGGTAGTTGTTTTCCTAAAGTCCTCAGCGCAATTGTTTTTTGTCATTTCCGATGCCGCTTCTTGGATTGTACAGGTAAATAAATATCTCAACGTCCATTTCCAACTGTTGTATAGACTTTAACTGTCGCACTGGATCACTAGCCTTTTTGGTCTGACTTATTTGATTGATTAGTGATTTCGGGCTTGTCAACTGCTACAGTTATTAGTCCACGCGGACAATCTTTCAGCGCCTACAGGTCTTTCGACGTGTTGTAGTGTTAGTGCATGTAAGTGTAAGTGCAGTAAGTGTCTGGAAGTGTAAGGATGAGGATAAGGACAAGGAGAGAAGAAAAGATTGCGCGCAATCCATGGCACCGTTTGTTAAGAGCTTGCTTCGGGCATGTTTGCTTGGTAATGATTGAATAACTACTCCGAAGAGAGTTAGCAGTCGCTGAGAATGGTCTCTTCTAGACAGCAAACTGAAATTCGACTAGTAGTGTCGAAAATCTGGGACCGTTGGGTAATGGAACGGATGTCCTCGCATTTCCGCAGACACTGTAGTGACATCAGGCGATTGCCCTGAGCCACCTTAAGCTAGTAATGTGTAGGGACTGTGAATGTGCGTGGAATGGTTTAGCATAGGTCTGCCAGCGCGGCGTCGCGCCACCTGCCCTTCGCCCCCGCCCTCGCCCCGCGGCCCTGGCGGTGAAAGCGGCGCACGCCGCCCATAAGCGCTCGTTCCTCTTTTAGCTTTGAGCAAAGCGCGCGCCCCAAGCGCCAGGCCGATCGCCAGTCGCACGCCTCTCGCCGCGCCTCCACGACCGCAAACCGGCCTGATCACCGCCGGCCCCCCCCCTCCAAACCGCGCGCGCCGCCACAGGCCGCTCCGCCACTCACCGCCTGACGATTTCGTCTCGGGCACCGCGTCTTCTGCTTTCATCACTTTCCTGTTCCTCTTAGCCTCCATAGTCAAGGCGGCTCTTTACTAATTTTTTTTATGAACTCTTTATCTGCGATTTCACTGTTCGTCCTTCATCCTTCTCTGTAAATCCTTTCCTGACATTTCATCCCTGCCTGTTCTTACTGTTTCCCATAAGCAAAGTTTTTCAGAAATGTTGCCTTGTGCTATTTCGTTCTTCAGTTCTCTTCTTTTTTAATTTTTCTTTTTTGTCTCAAATTGTGTTCCTTTTTTCTAACTTGACTCAGTAGCCCGCTGTATCTTATTAACCCGTTTTCACTCTTCTCTCGCTGTTGCTCTCTCTCCCACTCTATCTCTCTCTCCCCTTGATTTTCTCCTTTCTTATTTGCGGCACGGTGCTCTTTATTGTTTTATCCTGTTCGTCTCATTTACACAGTTTCTGCCGCTTATTTTATCATTGAACTCATTACTTACGATTCATTGCAATTTGTCTTTCGGTTAATTTATTATTTGGCAAATATTTCTGTCATTCCTTTTACTTCCGCCACAGTTGTATCCTTCTCTTTTCCGATTTTCGCTTATCCCTTTATTGCGTTCGTAGCTTTCTTCTTTTTGAATAATTATTTTTTTTGTGAACATTTATTTACGTTATATAAACTTTTATAGGCATTTCACCTTATTCTTCGCTGCCTTCATTATTTTATTTACTCATGTGCATCCCATTTCCCGTCAGTTATTTCTATCCGGGTTTCGTATTGTGCAAAACATGCATAGCCTCTTGCACATAGCGAACTCTATCGGGACAAAAGGACAGCGGATGCATTCGTTGTATTTGGACCAACATTTCTTGGTCATCGCTAATGATTCCAACGACATTATAATGTTTGATAACAGCGAACTCAAATTTTGTGATTTCTCTTGCATTATTTTTCTGTGCATTCTTGCGAAGTGTTAATCATCTTAAGTGAACCAGTCGTGAAGTGTGGAGTGACCGCAAAACCTTCAGCAGAATCAGGGGACGACAATACCACAATATTCGCGATGGCTGTCGAAACATGACAAGCAAGGTGGATGAAATCTGTGTGAAGAATGAGCCTCAGTGTTGTCAGTTGTCGTGCCCGTGGAATATTGGCGAGTTTTGCAATATTGCGAATGTAGAAAGTAGTCAATATTTATACAAAAACTGTAGGTTCTTTAGTACTAAATTCAAGTATTTATATACTTCGTGTAATTCAAAAAACAGGAACAATACACTAAATAAAACGTAGCCAAACGTAATTAAAAACGTATCCTGACTATAAACTCTCAGCGGTATTACTAATTGAAAAAATATAGTAGTTGCGGATAATAAGGAGGCATCGGAATTACTCACAATCAGTGGATCTTGTTTATGTTTCAGTGTTATCAAACTGAATGCATTACACATTCTTTCCGTATATATTAATATTCAAGTTTTGATGTTGTAAACGGAACATCGTTCATGAAGAAAAAAAAATGGTGTTATCTACCTGCTGGGTCATTTCAAGCATCTCTTATTTTAATGATTGAGTTTGATTTGTATTATTATTATTATTATTATTATTCATTATTATTATATTATTATTTTGTAAAAAACTCTCCAAATTTATGGTTTTGGAGAATTTTTTACTTCCTCACTAGGAGTAGAGAGAAAGTTATGTAATGTTGAGCTAAAAACGGTGAACTTTTCGGCAAGAAAAACTCCTATTACAGGAGCCTTTGGGTAACAGTGGATAAATCAGTGCTAAATTTAGAGAAAATAAATCCTATTCTCCCGTGGGGTTAGCCAAAATTCATATTGTTGTGGGTCCTTAATACGGAAAACTTGAATGATGGCAAAAAACGTCTGTCTGTCTGCCCGTCTTATGACAACGGTACCGCTAAAACGTTCTACCGATTTTCTCAAATTTGGATATTCACCAAATCGATCTGGCTGCATGTTTGCGTTCCCCTTGAAGTTGAAATAGATATTTTAATTTTGGATGTACTTTACCACGAAGCCCCGGGATATTTTACAAATTTTCAAAAAACATTTGCTCCATCGCTTTTTATCAAATTTGGAAAGTGTGAAAGAACGTTGAGAAATGGTGGGATCTTCATGGTCGTTTGAAAACCCCTATTTTTTAAACTGAAAAAGTTCAAAATTTTCTCGAATCTTCGCCAGATAGTTCTTCAAAATAACGTCATGTAAAGTTTTTCGAAAATTTAGTTACTTTTGCACAAATTTGGCAACTAGTGAATGTGTTTTCATGTTTACAGAAGATTTACCTTATCTCACATCACCTATTATTTATTATTCTGAGATAGGTTGTGGAAGCATTATAAGGTGTAAGGAATAGTGTTCATTAATGTCGTATCTGAAAGCATACGTTCTTCTACGAGACATCACAGTTAATTGGTTTGACATGTTGAACAATTTCTATGAATTTGGAAGCATGTTTCGCTTAACAGGAACGTAAATGAGATAGTAAAAAGCTGTTAGACCTATTTCGTTTATGTTAGAAGCATAAATCAATTTCTATACTTACGTGTTATTTAAATAAATCTCTTAAAGTCATGGCCTCCTGGAAAAGGAAGAAACTGCATTGTGCTTGAAGTGACTCAGTATTCGTGACGAACATGTTCAATTCTTATTTCTTTTCTCTCTCGCAACATCGTGACTTTTAGAATGGTTGTGAAAATAGATAATTTTTTGACAGCCTTTATTTTTTGGTTCAAATCCGCTGTTTTTACAGAGATTATTTCATACTTAATACTAGTTTGGGTTGGGCATAGGCAGGTTTGGGGAGTTCATTTAGTCGAAGTTCCCTCTCACTTTGTTCGTTTCTCTTTAATTAGTGTTTGGCAATTTTTTTACAATTGTTTTAAATTTGTTGACAATCATTTTGATGTCTGTTAAGTTTAATAACTTTTTGCATTTCAATTTTCATTCTTAATCAAGCGTTCATGGCGAGACGTAATTGTATCCTTGGAAAACCTTTAAATAATTTCATGCTTTTCTGCTGAACGTCCTTGACTGAAGTTTTTAACACATAACCGCTTTTGGTAGTCCCTCAAAGAAATATGGACTAAGAAGACGTTGAGTCAGAATTCAAGTTTTCTATTTTCAAGTTCCGTTTTGAATTTTGCTGTTGGGCACGTTTTCGCGGTGCTTTAATTACGCGTTCTTAAAAAAAATTATTTTTGAACTACATGGATTTTCTCTACGTTACGTTTTGCGGCTCCATCCAACAGGCAAGCGTAAGGAAGTGATGGTCTAAGATTGTACTTTTAATAAAGTTATCCCACAGCCTGGAGTAGCTATTTATAATTGAAATAGTTTTGTTAATTTCACGTTGTTTTATAAGTTATGTTCTTAATGTGATATGTGATTTATTTAATGTCCACGTTAGTTTTTGTCTAGAAATACTCCAAAATACGAATATTCTCACCTGGTTTGGATATTTTTTGATCATTTTTAAATTTATATTTTTAATTATTAGTGGGATTGGGCATTTTGGGTCTAGGCTAAAATATCTTGGTTGTGATTAGTAGGTTTATTCTTTATTTGCCATTTTAAGCACCAATTTATAAATGAAAATCTAATGATTTTGCTAAAATGTCTGTAACTTGATCCCACATCTTTGTTGATGTGAACAGCTCTGTGTCATCAGCAAAACACGCTATTTGTGTTCTTTCCATCGTGAAGGTAGTCTGCCAACGCAAATGTTACAAGAGAGGGCCTACCCTTCTTTTTTGTCGTTAGGGCTGATTATATTATTTGATAGTTTTTAAGCGGGGGTGGTTTATTATCTTCTTTAGTTAATTTTTTAATTGCGCTCCATAGGTGTCTAGATTCCTTTTGGTATTTAAGCCAATGAAATTTTGAAACATTAAATCTATGTTCATCTATATTTGATTTTATTTTCTTCCTGAGTTGATTTGTTTGCATTTTATATGGGGCGTCTCGCGTTTTTTGCCATTTCTCAGTATTATTTTTTCTTTAATTAAATTCATTATAAATACGGAGTTTAAGCTCTTTGTTATTTGTTATTGTTTTGAAGCTTGTGGCCAATACTTGCTAAACCGTATTGCTTTCAACGATTATTTCTTTATAACTTTCGTTTGATAAGTATACAATTTTACATTATAATAGTATACAAAATATATTGATTTCTTTATTAATACTTGATTCGGAATAAGTATTACAAAATGTTTTTATGTTATTCTAATTTTCTCCATTTTTACTTTTACCGGTTACTAATTTAGGCAATAAATTCGAGTTTGTAATTTGGAGGTTTTTAAGATTAGTATTACAGGACAAGTCAAGATCTGCTGATTATGTATTGATATAATGGATATGACGTTTTTATTATATTTTTCAATCTAGGCAGGTCTGAATAATAATCTGGTCATAATGATAAGAGAGTGTTCTGAGGTGCATGTATATCAGCGTTGATTATTTGTAAGAAAATTTATAAGTTATTCTCCTCCTTTTATTTGTGAGTTGCAGCCCACAAAACATTATTTTTACCAGTTTAATCTCCGCCACTTAGCCTTGATTATTTACTATTGTGTAAAAATTACATTTTCTACTGCTCTTTCCTTTCTGTATGTTATTCATACCCTGTAACGTTTACATTTACTATGAGATTAGTTTCGTTGATGCATGCAATGTCTATTGCCTTACTTTGAAAGAAAAAATCTGGAATCATTTTCTTCCCTTTCAGCCCGTTGCATTTCAGTTTTCAAATTTTAATATTAATTTGTTTTTCATTTCTGGCATTTATACAATTCTTGAATATTTATTCGCCCATATATTTTCTATGTGAGGTATAATAGTGTGGCGTCATACGGGTGTAATCGAACACAAACGATGTGGTTTTAGTAACCAGTAGATTTATTAAAAATGCTAGACGCGTTAGTCTCATATAACAACTACCCGCTCACAATTAAACTAAATTAAATATACCCACTACAAGATAGATAATTTAAAATGGTTACCACACCGCAACATACACCGATGTTCCCTGTATGATGCCGCTCTACTTTGAGACCATCTACGCGGTCTACCAGTCACGACAATGAATTGCCGGCCCCTCGCCTCCTAGTGCACCTACACTACAGACACGCGCTCCACTGTCGCGACGCGCTAGCACAATTAAGACTGGGGCATTGTTCTCGTGGCCCTATTATATGCCCTTTTGGCTTCTAATCTGCCGCCCCCATTGCCTCCTCCCCAAAGCCGCTCGGGGCGCTACGACCACGGAAAGTCCACAGTGAGTCCGCCCTTTGTTTAAGGTTTGGGGGCGTGGCTTTAGGTTAAGGTGGCGGTTTGAGCGTGGCACGCACGCTACAGTAACCGCGATTTCTCCGTGTTTACTATTTCTGTAAAATTTGGTTTTTTAGTTATCTTCACTTGAAGTAACCGTTCTAGAAATTTTGGTATGCGTCATCTATGTGGTAAACGCTTGGCGAATTCTGTCCTGTTTAGTGGTCTTGCTTCGTCTTCGTATATTTTTTTGGTGTTAAAATGATTCAGGTCGCTTCCTGTTTGCCATGGTCGGTACTGCATTTGGCCCCTCAAGGAATGGAAATTACCGCGTTTGGCCCGTTTCTTTAAATGCTTGGCTGCCCGGTAGTGGCCCGGTGTGGTTACCTTGCCAGTTACAACAAACGGGTCTGGTGAACTTTTACGAATTTTGCACTCCGAAATTAAAGGTGCTTACCCAGGGTATATAGGCCTATCCCTTTGGAATTTTTTAGATCGAAAATCTTGGATCTTACAAAAACAATAATCGAAACGTTAAGATGTAAAATGTTTCTTAGAATTTGTTTCTTCCTTTAGTTTCACTGCACTTTATGTTGATAGGCATTTTATCTTTATTATAAAACCTAGACACTTTTACAACATTGTATTTTAGTTTACTTAGGGTCATTATAAAACTTCTTGCGTCGAATATGAAAACAGGAATGTCTTTTCATTAACATTGGAAAATTGTTTTTTTTTGTTAGAGGGTCCCTAAAGAATTGGAAATGATAAGTTTGTTTGTTTTTTTCTCAAAATTTTTTGACGTTTCCGGTTAATCTTCAATTTCCGTCAGATTTTATTTTCATTCCATTATTTCTAATCGGGTGGTCACCTTGGGACTGTTTCTTAGATGTCTTGAAAGATTAAAAAGGAAAGTTTTCTGGCATCTTCACTATAATTGGAGGAATTTGGTTTTTTTTTTGGCTGCGCTTAATTTGTGTCTGGAATTTTACAAACCATTGTCCGTTTTCCACTCACAACTTTGTCTAGTATTGCATATCTTTGAATGAGTTGGAATATAGCAAAAAGGAAAGAAGAAATATAGAAACCCAGAAGGTTTCGAAAATTCAGTCTCTTTTCTTTTACTATCATTCAATGATTTTACTAGCTTGTTACAGTGTTTGATCTTGGATTCTTTAGCAATTACTTCGTCCCTTGACGGGCGCGCTTTTTAAACCCTGTTTCGTTCCGGTTTTGCGTCCGGGAATTGGCTCTATCCCACTTTTCCGTGGGGGAATCTACCTTTTATCCACGCCCTTGTTGGGGAACCTTGTTCGCTTTGTTTTTGAATGCTTATTATTTCTTTATGGAACGGGTTTGTTTATTATTGCTGATTATTTTTGATGTTGGATTTCATTCCGGGTTGTCCCCCAACCAACTTAGTTTGCGGGGGGGAAGTTTTGCATTATTTTATTTTGGATTGGGACCAACAAAAATGGTTTTGCTTGGAAAGCCCTAGGGGAAAAACTTTTTGGGTTTGTTGCATTTAAAAAAAACTTTTGGGCCCTTCTTGGGAACAAAACAAAACTTTGGGGGGTGGGGGAAACCTTCCCCCCCCACCTGTTTTTGGGGGGAAAAAAAATTCAGGGGGCAAGTTTTTTATAGGAAGGCCCCCGTTTCGGGGCAGCTACTCTTACCATTGACACCATCTTCTCTTCGGCCCACCAGCCGCTCCCGCCGCCCCCGCAGCACACCGCGCTCGGTGAGTGCCTGCCTGCCTATCTGTCCACTCACTCTACTCGCTGGGGAAGAAGTATTATCGCGTTAACGTTTGTCAATTTCGGGGAAAAAAAATGATTGACTGATTATTTCATGTGTCCTGGCCCGTTAACTGCTAAAGGCTTTAGTCCTGTAAGTGTAGTGCAATGTAGTGTAGTGTAAGTGTAGTCTCTCCCTTGAAAAAGGTGGCAGTTATCTTCCCCACCAGGTGGTGAGATCCAGTGTCTACCAACACGTCGGCTAGCGGGATATTCCGCAAGCAAGTATCTCCCACCAGCGGGGCACCGCCCAAGCCGGCACAAGGTGTAGGCTCCTGTCTTCTCCCAATACATGTGAAAGTGAAGTCGGTTAGGGTACTACTCCGTCATTTGCCTGGTATCGAACGAAGAAACCCCGCAAAAGTACCGATTAGAGCAGACGGCCGCAAGAATTCTCTTCCAGACAGTGGCTGAATTCGGCCATCGAAGCTATCTAGCAAGTGTCGAAAATCCTACCACCGTCAGGACTAAAATGCTCTCCGAGAATCGAACCCGGGGTTGCGTAGTGGAAAGTGAGCACGCCAACCTCCGAGCCACAGAACCCTCAATTCAAAAACATGAGCCTCTGGGAATAGTGTTTCACGACGTTTACTCTGGTTGTCGGCTGTTCGGAATGTATATCTCGGAACGTGCGTTGTTGGGGCTGACGTTTCGGTCAACCATACTGTTGCGGCCCTCCTCAGATATACACTGAAAGTACAGTTCTAAACAGAAACACGAGATGCCAATGGTCAATGGGATTGATTGGCTGAATGCAGTTGAACTCCTTTAATCGATGTGAAGCTCTAGGATTCTGCACTCAAGTGATTGCTTGCAAACGTTTACACAACTTGGCGTTGTAGGGTGGTTGAGAATCCTCGTCATCTTCACATCTCAAATGCTTTCATTCCAGATATGAATGGCAAGTACGTTGACAAGCCAGCCTATGACCTGGCATCTCGTGAAGTTTCAGGAGCAATGTTCTAATGAGCCAACTTTTATTTGTAATTTTCTCATTCATAAGAAGTAATTCTATGCATCCAAAAAGGCTTTCTGTGTGCAATACTTGCGTGTCAATTAATCTGTTTCGATGCGGACGTTAATAGGAATTTCAGTTACAATACATTTCTGAAAAGTTTTATTGTTTTGTAAGATAATGGCAAACTCTTTCGCGTGTTCGTTTTCGAAAAAAATGATTTTTCTACAGATTTAAAAGAAAAACCATTTTTAACTGAAATAACTAATGACTAAAATACAAAGATGATTTAAATGCCAACGAATTTTCTTTAGAGATTGAAAGCTGCAAACACCAAATAAAATCGTTATTGCCTTATTTTAAAAATGCCTATTACATTGCACTTATTAATTGACTTGAAGAGTGGATGGATTAGTAACCGATTATCCCGATATACGCATTACACTTATCCTGGCATTCATACTATCTGTAACGTCTGCGAGCTGTGAAACATTTTCAACATAATGACATTAATAACAAATTCTCGCTAATTGGTCAAGAACGTTTGAGTAATCTCGCTATACTGTTGATTGAGTATGCCATTGAAAAAATAATTAACGTAGTTAAATATGATAAATTAAAGGTGTTGCCTGGTGTTAAAAACTTTATTTTGCTAATCATAGTTTCGATCATGTAGAGATCATCCTCAGAGCTTGCAGCATCAGGGCCGAAAACAAAGTTCTGCAGAATTTGCCAGGGACGCTCATGACCCTTGGTACGACACTTGTCATATCTAATCGTACATTCTCTTGTCTATAGGTTTTAAAGAAGAAATATTGGAAGGATATTTCCGATTCCATAGGCTGTTTTCAAAATCGTTTATAATTTTTGTTGATTATATTTTAATTATTTTATATTAACAGTCGTAAACTAGTATGTTGTTCGTTTTCATCCATCGCGATACACCAAATCACCTTATTCATTTCACATTTAATAAAATTTTATTGTTTGTCTTGTTTGGACTTTCCTCTCGATGTTTGTTGCTTTTTGCTTCCCTAAAATAAATACGCGACGTTGCATGGCACAATCTATAAGATTAAGCGAGAAAGATATATCATTCGCAGACGCAGATGGTTAACGTTGTGTTTAACTTCGTAGATTGGTGGTAATAGTTGGGCATTAAGTAGTTTTGAAAATATAGAGTGGAGCTTTGTATGACAACTCAGACTTTGGCAATGATATCACGAAAAATAACATTCTCCACGTCGTCCTCCTTAACTTTATTAACCAAGAATTGGCGCCTGTCATGGTTGTGAAGAACTCTGAAAAAAGTGACATTGTATATGGCACTAACAAAAAGTGGAAAGTGTTTTATCTGTTTTAGCTCAGTATTTTTTCAATTAATTATTTAGAAATCGATATTAAACCTGGCAATTAATGTAAGATAATTATGTACGATCCAATAACTGGGAAAGAAAACAAGTAGTGTATTGAAGCTTTTGAAATTGGTGCGCAATCGCATTCGAGCGGAGTGTGGGAGCAACCGTAAGGTGCGCAACGGCCCATTAGGCGCCGCTTTGCTTTCTCCAGAGCGACCACATACGCGCGACAGATCGGGCCACTCATGTCACCGCCCACCGCCCGCACCTGTTACCCGCTACCCTCGGTGAAAGGCGGGGCATGGGCGGGGAGCGGCGCGGAGCGGCCGAGACAAGGAGAGCAAATTCAACCCATTGTTCTCTGCCTAATGGGCTAGCACAGCTCTCTACATGAGACCACATTCAAGATACGAGTTACTCCGCTCTGTTAGCCTCTCGCCTTCGCTTAGTGGACCGAACGCCCTTTTCCCACTCTCCGCTTTGAATTATGGAGGCTGCCTCAACATGTCACTGCCTTCCTTTCGTAACTGTGTAAAACATTTCGTTCTGCTAAAAAATGTAAATGGGCGTTCTTGAATGCAGCAATTACCGAGACGAATGTCGCCGCTGTTACCCGGGGACGAGCGATGTGTCATGTAGAGTAGTGTTCAATTTTAGTACGCATTGTATTTCCAAAATTAACCTACATCGTAATTTTTTTTATTGCCCAAATGTTTCTTCTCATTAAGAATACATTTAAGCAAAAAGTGCAATGTAACTTGAAAATAATTAACTCCATACTGGGCATTATTAAATCATTATAAAGAATTTATAATGTAAAGCTGTATAATTTTTTGTGATAATTTTGTGATATAATTTTCGATTGTTACATTGACTCAGGCCCGTGTGACCGCTGCAATGAGTCTTTCTAACGTCTCCTTCGCTTTTCGTGCAGTAATTCGTTGCGGATGAGAAAGGAAATATTGTTTGGCAAAAAAGGTCCTTACGTAAATATGCATGAAGTTCAATGCTGTTACAGTTGTAATATAATCAAATGTATTCTCTTTTCGTCTAATATCCAAAGGTAGTTAATCATATTTTTTGGCTTCATTTCAAGAACAAGGAATTTTGAGAGAAAATATAAGAAGAAAAATACTTAACGAAGAATGAAAAGATAAAATAAAAGAAAAAGAAGAGAAGGCAACAACAATATTATCCATATCCAAGGGCTAAAGAAGATAATCAGCTAATAAAACTTGCCTAGAGAGCAGGAATTCCTATTTTTATTCAATGTGTTCCTTAATCTAAGTAATCTAACATATTTAAACAAATGAACAAAAAAATTGCAACCATAATTT
Organism: Gryllus bimaculatus; assembly: GCA_017312745.1. NCBI lineage: Eukaryota > Metazoa > Arthropoda > Insecta > Orthoptera > Gryllidae > Gryllus > Gryllus bimaculatus. Next base: position 787,214 of record BOPP01000316.1, read on the forward strand.
GACTTCTATTCTTTCCCTCTTCTGTACCCTATGGTCACATTATTTCACTTACGTTTCTCTACCTACATTTATACAAATTGTAATTATAATAATGTGGAATATATGATTTATGACTTTTTTAGGGTATTTCTATTAGTATCTTTTTCACTGTTTTCCCTGTGTAGAATAGATAAATTATTTACTAACGATTTTCAGATAAGGCGTTCAGTCTGTTTCATTGTAGCATCAATATATAATTTTATTAGACCTCAGACAACAGGCTTTTACCGGAGACAATTTAAATAAATGAGAATAGCGGTGATTATGACAACGATAAAACGCTCTAAAGCAAGTGGAGAAAGGTTTATGGGGACGGGAGGCTAAAAAAAGGAGAACAAACACGAAAGTAAGAGACGCGAATTCTTTGTCCTCCACTTCTCCAAAATGGATTGAGTGGAACTCGAATAGTGGTCCCTGAAATAAAATCAGTAACACGAGAAATCTACCCTGTTCATCCCGCAGAATTACTTATCGACAAGGAAGTTCAGATTATTTGAAATCGATATGATAACAGCGAGTTAGTGTGTGTGTGTGTGTGTGTGTGT
>BOPP01000316.1:787818-797912 GCA_017312745.1 Gryllus bimaculatus
GAGAGAGAGAGAGAGAGAGAGAGAGAGAGAGAGAGAGAGAGAGACCTACCGAGACAGCAACAGAGAGTGCAAAACGTATTGTGAACCCACTGCATAATTGGACTAGGAGGGATAAGTGGACCGAAAATTCTCATGGGAATGGGAGAATTCCCAGGGCAACTCTAGAGCTAAACACCTTAAAGCCAAATCGGTTTCACGATTTGGTTGTAGATTAATATTTTGTTTTGTATGGACTGTTGAGAACAACGTTCCAAGAGCCGGTACAACTGTTAATATTTAATAATGAGAGAAGGAAATAATTGTCCACAAGAAGTATAATAATTTTATTAATTATTACATAGAAATAACTTTATCAAACGCCTTGCCTACATCAAAGAATATAGCTGAACAGACAAATTTTTTCTTCTATTGTTTCTCTATATTCTTCTATGTTTTTCTATGTTCTTCTATGTTTTCTCTGTTAATTCTGTTCCAGAATTTTGCCCGTGATAAGACCAAAACCAGGAGCCTTTTTGGCATTAATATTCGTTCTTATCTCATTAAATAATTATTGTTTAATAAAAAGTTCGATTTCTTCAAATTCACTACTTGTATTTTCTTCAGTGTCCACATCATAACGTATATCATTTGGCTGAAAGATCTCTTAAATGTATTTTGAAAAGGTATCTGCCATCTGTTTGCTGTCTCCTGCCCAGGAACCATTTATTTCTCGATTAGGTGGAATTTGGGTGATTGCCCTTTAAGTCTTTTAGTTGCTTTTCATAGCGAATAGTCAGATTTTTATTTGCAGTCAAATTTTCCTTATAGGAAAGAATTAAGAATTTGAGTTTTGTTATTAAGTATCGTTTTATCATGTGGATCGCGAGTCTGTTGCCATCTCCTTCTAGCAAGCCTTTTTTCTTTAACTATTTGATTTTCATAGGGTAGTTGTTTCCTAAAGTCCTCAAGGCAATTTGTTTTTTGTCATTCCATGCCGCTTCTTGGATTGTACAGGTAAATAAATATCTCAACGTCCATTTCCAACTGTTGTATAGACTTTAACTGTCCCACTGGAGTCACTAGCCTTTGGTCTGACTTATTTGATTGATTAGTGATTTCGGGCTTGTCAACTGCTACAGTTATTAGTTCCACCGGGACAATCTTTCAGCGCCCTACAGGTCTTTCGACGTGTGTGGTAGTGTAGTGCATGTAAGTGTAAGTGCATGTAAGTGTCTGGAAGTAAGGGATGAGGATAAGACAAGGAAGAGGAAGAAAAGATTGCGCGCAATCCATGGACCGTTTGTTAGAGCATTGCTTCGGCATTTGCTTGGTATTGATTGAATAACTACCGAAGAGAGTAGCAGTCGCTAGAATTCTCCTCTAGACAGCAACTGAAATCGACTAGGTAGTGTCGAAAATCTGGGGACCGTTGGGAATGGAACGGATGTCCTCGCAGTCCGAGACACTGTAGTGACATCAGGCGATGCCCTGAGCCACCTAAGCTAGTAGATGTGTAGGACTGTGAATGTGCGGGAATTGTGTTTAGCATAGCGTCTGCAGCGCGGCGTCGCGCCACCTGCCCTCGCCCCCGCCCTCGCCCCGCGGCCCTGGCGGTGAAAGCGGCGCACGCCCCGCCCATAAAGCGCTCGTTCCTCTTTTCAGCTTTGAGCAAAGCGCGCGCCCCAAGCGCCAGGCCCGATCGCCAGTCGCACGCCTCTCGCCGCGCCTCCACGACCGCAACCGCGATCACGCCGCGCCGCGCCGCGCCGCGCCGCCACAGCCGCTCCGCCACTCACCGCCTGACGATTTCGTCTCGGGCACCCGCGTCTTCTGCTTTTCATCACTTTCCTGTTCCTCTTAGCTCCATAGTCAAGGGCGGCTCTTTTCTAATTTTTTTATTGAACTCTTTAATCTGCGATTCACTGTTCGTCCTTCATCCTTCTCTGGTAATCCTTTCCTGACATTTCATCCTGCCTGTTCTTACTGTTTCCCATAAGCAAAGTTTTCAGAAATGTTGCCTTGTGCATTTCTTTTCAGTTCTCTTCTTTTAATTTGTTCGTTTTTGTCTCAAATTTTGTCCTTTTTTTCTACTTGACTCAGTAGCCCGCTGTTCTTATTAACCGTTTTCACTCTCTCTCGCTGTTGCTCTCTCTCCCACTCTATCTCTCTCTCCCCCTTGAGTTTTCTCCTTTTCTATTTTGGGCACGGTGCTCTTTATTGTTTTCCTGTTCGTCTCATTTACACAGTTTACTGCCGCTTATTTTATTATTGAACTCATTACTCTACGATTCATTGCAATTTGTCTTTCGTTAATTTATTGATTTGGCAAATATTTCTGTCATTCTTTTACTTCCGCACAGTTGATATCCTTCTCTTTTCCGTTTTCGCTTATCCTTTATTCGTTCGTAGCTTTCTTCTTTTGAATAATTATTTTTTTGTGAACATTATTTACGTTATATAACTTTTATAGCATTTACCTTATTCTTCGCTGCCTTCATTATTTTATTACTCATGTGCATCCATTTTCCCGTCAGTTATTCTATCGTGTTTCGTATGTGCAAAACATGCATACGCCTCTTGCACATAGCGAACTCTACGGACAAAGGACAGCGGATGCATTCGTTGTATTTGACCAACATTCTGGTCATCGCCTAATGATTCAACGACATTATAATGGTTTGATACAGCGAACTCCAAATTTTGATTTCTCTTGCATTGATTTTTCTGTGCATCTTGCGAAGTGTTATCATCTAAAGTGAACCAGTACGTGAAGTGTGAGTGCGCAAACCTTCAGGAGAATCAGGACTGCACAATACCACAATATTCGCGATGCTGTCGGAACATGACAAGCAAGGTGGTGAAATCTGTGAGAAGAATGGAGCCTCAGTGTTGTCAGTGTCGTGCCGTGGAATATTGGCGAGTTTTGCAATATGCGAATGGTAAGAAAGTAATCAATATTATATTAGGTTCTTTAGTACTAAATTCAAGTATTTATGAACTTCGTGTAATTCAAAAACAGGAACAATACACTAAATAAACGTAGCACGTAATAAAACGATCCTGACTATAAACTCTCAGCGGTATTACTAATTGAAAAAATTTAGTAGTTGCGATAATAAGGAGCATCGGGAATTACTCACAATCAGTGATCTTGTTTATGTTCAGTGTTATCAACTGAATGCATTACACATTCTTTCCGTATATATTAATATTCAAGTATGATGTGTTAAACGAACATCGTTCATGAAGAAAAAAATGGTGGTTATCTACCTGCTGGGTCATCAAGCATCTATTATTTTAATATTGAGTTTGATTTGATATTATTATTATTATTATTATTATTATTATTATTTGTAAAAACTCTCCAAATTTATGGTTTTGGAGATTTTTACTTCCTCACTAGGGAGTAGAGAGAAAGTTATGTAATGTTGAGCTAAAAAACGGTGAATTTTCGGCAGAAAACTCCTATTACAGAGCCTTGGTAACAGTGGATAAATCCAGTTGCTAAATTTAGAAAATAAATCCTATCTCCCGTGGTGTAGCCAAAATTCATATTTTGTGGGTCCTTAATACCGAAAACTTGAATGATGGCAAACCGTCTGTCTGTCTGCCCGTCTATGAACAACGGTAACCGCTAAACCGTTCTACCGATTTTCTCCAAAATTGATATTCACCAATCGATCTGGCTGATGTTGCGTCCCCTTGAATTTGAAATAGATATTTTAATTTTGGATGTACTTTACACGAAGCCCCTGGGATATTTTACAAATTTTCAAAAACATTTGCTCCATCGCTTTTTATCAAATTTGGAAAGTGTGAAGAACGTTTGAGAATGGTGGAGATCTCATGTTCGTTGAAACCCCTATTTTTTAAAACTGAAAAAGTTCAAAATTTTCTCGAAATCTTCCCAGATAGTTCTTCAAATAAGGTCATGTACAAGTTTTCGAAAATTTTAGTACTTTTGCACAAATTTTGGCAACTAGTGAATGTGTTTTCATGTTTACAGAAAGATTTACCTATCTCACATCACCTATTTATTATTATTCTGAGATAGGTTGTGGAAATGCATTATAAGGGGTAGGTGTTCATTAATGTCGTATCTGGAAAAGATACGTCTTCTACGAGACATCACAGTTAATTGGTTTGACATGTTGAACAATTCTATGAATTTGGAAGCATGTTTCGTTAACAGGAACGTAAATGAGATAGTAAAAAGCTGTTAGACCTATTTCGTTTATCGTAGAGCATAAATCAATTTCTATACTTACGTGTTATTTTAATAAATCTCTAAAGTCATGGCCTCCTGGAAAAGAAGACCTGCATTGTGCTTGAAGTGACATCAGTATTCGTGACGAACATGTTTCAATTCTTATTTCTTTTCTCTCTCGCAACATCGTGACTTTTAGAAATTGGTTGTGAAATAGATATAATTTTTTTGACAGCTTTATTTTTTGTGTTCAATCCGCTGATTTTACAGAGATTATCATAACTTAATACTAGTTTGGGGTTAGGGCATAGGCAGGTGGGGAGTTCATTTAGTCGAAGTTCCCTCTCACTTTGCTTCGTTTCTCTTAATTTAGTGTTTGGATTTTTTACAATTTGTTTTAAATTTGTGACAATCTATTTTTTGATGTCTGTAAGTTTAATAACTTTTTGCATTCAATTTTCATTCTTAATCAAGCGTTCATGGCGGACGTAATTTATCCTTTGGAAACCTTAAAATAATTTTCATGTTTTCTGCTGAACGTCCTTGACTGAAGTTTTTAACACATACCGCTTTTGGTAGTCCCTCAAGAAATATGACTAAGAGACGTCTGATGTCAGAATTCAAGTTTTCTATTTTCAGTTCGTTTTGAATTTGCCTGTTTGGCACGTTTCGCGGTGCTTTAATTACGCGTCTTAAAAAATTATTTTGAACTACATGGATTTTCTCTACGTTACGTTTTGCGGCTCCATCCACAGGGCAAGCGTAAGGAAGTGATGGTCTAATGATGTACTTTAATAAAGTTATCCCACAGCCTGGAGTAGCTATTTATGAATGAATAGTTTTGTTAATTTCACGTTGTTTTATTAGTTATTTCTTTAATGTGATATGTGATTTATTTAATGTCCACGTTAGTTTTTGGTCTAGAAATACTCCAAAATACGAATATCTCACTGGTTGATATTTTTTGATCCATTTTTAAATTTATATTTTTAATTATTAGTGGGTTGGGCATTTTGGGTCTAGTGTAAATATCTTGGGTTGTGATTTAGTAGGGTTTATTTTTATTTGCCATTTTAAGCACCAATTTATAAATGAATCTAATGATTTTTGTAAAATGTCTGTAACTTGATCCACATCTTTGTTTGATGTGAACAGCTCTGTGTCATCAGCAAAACACGCTATTTGTGTTCTTTCCATCTGAAGGTAGTCTGCAACGCAAATGTTACAGAGGGTTTTGGTGAGAGCGGTGACCCTTGCGGTAACCCTGTTTGCGTGACATTTTGATCTGATAAAATATTATTCACTTTCACCGTCAAGAAAGGATTTTGTAAAAAACATTTAATTATTTCATATAGATAATGGGGTATTCCCAAATTTCTCATTTTATACAATAGCCCTGCATGCCAACTTTTGTTGAAGGCCTTTTATATATCAAGGAAAATAGCTAACGTGTGTTTATGCTGGTGAAATAAGTTTACTATATTTTCAGTTAGTCTTATAAGCTGCTAAGTGGTTGAGTCATGTTAGCAAATTCAGAATTGTTCTTTTGGAATTATATTGTTTTCTTTTAGGTAACTATTTAACATTTTATGGATTAATTTTTTAAACACTTTCCCTGTATTAGATAGTAAACTTATTGGTCAATAATTTGAGGGCAAACTGTGGTCCTTATCATGTTTGCTTATTGGTATCATTATGGTTTGTTTCCATTTATCCGGAAAGTAATTAAGTCTTAGAGCTGCATTGCATATCGATGTGAGTCCTGCTATTGTTGTCCATGGAGGCTCCTTCAGAATCTGCGTGGCTATTTGACCGTTGCCTCCTGATTTCTTTAGTTTTAGTTTAAAGATCATTTTACGTGTTGTCGATGGAAATCAAAATTTTATTTTTTGGCGGACTGTAGCGAACGGAAGAGCTATAAATTTTTTAACTTGCCTATTTTGATTCACAATTTCCTGTTTATTTGGGGGTCATTGTCGTTTCGAAATTAGCAGGTAAAGCCTACCCTTCTTTTTTGTCCGTTAGGGCTGTTATATTATTTGTAGTTTTTAAGGGGGGTGGTTTATTATCTTCTTTAGTTAATTTTTTAATTGCGCTCCATAGGTGTCTAGATCCTTTTGGTATTTAAGCAATGAAATTTTGGAAACCATTAAATCTATGTTCATCTATATTTGATTTTATTTTTCTTTGAGTTTGATTTAGTTTGCATTTTATATGTGGGTCTCGCGTTTTTTGCCATTTCCTCAGTATTATTTTTTCTTTAATTAAATTCATTATAAATACGGAGTTTAAGCCTCTTTGTTATTGTTATTTGTTTTGAGCTTGTTGGCCAATACTGTTGCTAACCGTATTGCTTTCGAACGATTATTTCTTTATTACTTTCGGGATAAGTATACAATTTACATTATATAAGTATACAAATATATTTATTTCTTTATTAATACTTGATCGGAATAAGTATACAAAATGTTTAATGTTATTCTAAATTTTCTCAATTTTATTTTACCGTTTACTAATTTAGGCAATAAATTCGAGTTTGTAATTTGGGTTTTTAAGATTAGTATTACAGGACAATCAAGATCTGCTGTTATGTATTGATATAATGGGATATGAACGTTTTTATATATTTTTCAATCTAGGAGGTCTGGAATAATAATCTGGTCATAATGATAAAGAGAGTGTTCTGATGGTGCATGTATATCAGCGTTATTAATTTGTAAGAAATTTATAAGTTATTCTCCTCCTTTATTTGTTGAGTTTCAGCCACAAACATTATTTTTTACAGTTTAAATCTCCCGCACTTAGCCTTGATTTATTACTATTTAAAATACATTTTCTACTGCTCTTTCCTTTCTGTATGTTTCATACCCTGTAACGTTACATTTACTATGGAGATGAGTTTCGTGATGCATGCAATGTCTATTGCCTACTTTGAAAGGAAAAATCTGAACTCATTTTCTTCCCTTTCCAGCCCGTTTGCATTTCAGTTTCAAATTTTAATATTATTTGTTTTCATTTCTGGCATTATACAATTCTTTGAATATTTATTCGCATATATTTTCTATGTGAGGTATAATAGTGTGGCGTCATACGGGTGTAATCGAACACAAACGATAGTGGTTTGTAACAGTAGATTTATTAATAATGTAGACCGTAGTCTCAATATAACAACTACCCTGCTCACAATAAACTAAATAAATATACCCACTACAAGGATAGATAATTTAAGAATGGTTACCACACCGCAACATACCACCGATGTTCCCTGTATGATGCCGCTCTACTTTGAGACCATCTACGCGTCTACCAAGTCACGACAATGAATTGCCGGCCCCTCGCCCTAGTGCACCTACACGACAGACACGCGCTCCACCTGTCGCCGACGCCGCTAGCACAAGAAGACTGGGGCATTGTTCTCGTGGCCCTATATATGCCCTTTTGGCTCTATCTGCCGCCCCCATTGCCTCCTCCCCAAAGCCGCTCTGGGCCCGCTACGACCACGGAAAGTCACAGTGAGTCCGCCCTTTGTTTAAGGTTTGGCGTTGGCTTTGGTTAAGGTTGGCGGTTTGAGCGTGGCACGACGCTACAGTAACCGCGATTTCTCGTGTTACTATTTCTGTAATTTGGTTCTTAGTTATGCTTGCACTTGAAGTAACCGTTTCTGAGAAATTTGGTATGCGTCATCTATGTGGTAAACGCGGGAATTCTGTCCTGTTTAGTGGTCTTGCTTCGTCTCGTATATTTTTTTGGTGTTAAATGATTCAGGTCCGCTTCCTGTTGCCCATGGGTTCGGTACTGCATTGGCCCTCAGAGAATGAAAATTACCGCGTTTGGCCGTTTCTTTAAATGCTTGGCTGCCCCGGTAGTTGGCGGTGTGGTTACCTTGCCAGTTACAACAAACGGGGTGAACTTTTACTGATTTTGCACTCCGAATAAAGGTGCTTACCCAGGTATATAGCCTATCCTTTGGAATTTTTTAGATCGAATCTGGAATCTTACAAAACAATAATCGAAACGTTTAAGATGTAAAATGTTTCTAGAATTTGTTTCTTCCTTTAGTTTCACTGCACTTATGTTGATAGGCATTTTATCTTTATTATAAAACCTAGACACTTTTACAACATTGTATTTTAGTTTACTTAGGTCATTATAAACTTCTTGCGTCGAATATAAACAGGGAATGTCTTTCATTAACATTGGAAATGTTTTTTTGTTAGAGGGTCCCTAAAGGAATGAAATGATAAGTTTGTTTTGTTTTTTTTCTCAAATTTTTTTGACGTTTCGGTAATCTTCAATTTCCGTCAGATTTATTTTCATTCCATTATTTTCTAATCGGGTGTTGAAGTCACCTTGGACTGTTTCTTAGATGTCTTGAAAGATTAAAGGAAAGTTTTCTGCATCTTTCACTATAATTGGAGGAATTTTCGGTTTTTTGGCTGCTTATTTGTGTCTGAATTTACAACATTGTCGTTTTCACTCACAACTTTGTCTAGTATTGCATATCTTGAATGAGTTGGAATATAGAAAGAAAGAAGAAGATATAGAAACCCAGAAGTTTCAAAATCAGTCTCTTTTCTTTTACTATCATTCAATGATTTACTAGCTTGATTACCAGTGTTTGAACTTGATTCTTAGCAATACTCGTCCCCTTGACGGGCGCGCTTTTACCTGTTCGGTTCCGGTGCGTCCGGAATTGCTCTATCACTTTCCGTGGAATCTACTTTATCCACGCCCTCGTGGACCTTGTTCGCTGTTGAATGCTTATATCTTATTGAACGGGTTGTTTATATGCTGATATGATGTTGATCATCCGGTGTCCACACTAGTTGCGGGAGTTGCATTATATTTGGATTTGACACAAAATGGTGCTGAAATCCCTGAGAACTGTTGTGCATTAAACTGCCTCTTGAACACTGACTCACTGTTGGGAAAATTCAGCAGTTTTATAGTAGCCCCGTTTCGGGGCAGCTACTCTTTAACATTGACACAACCTCTGACGATGCTCGATGTAAATCGCCACAACCTGTGCTCGATGTAAATCGCACGAGAGATCACCACCATCCTCTGCATTCTTTGAGAAAAGCCGACCGCCGCTCAGAGACCTACTTGGCGTGCGCCCGGTGAAAATTCGGGAAGACGGCAGTCGCGCACGCCGCTCGCGTGAATCTCGGAAGCCACCGGGCGAGCGGCAACCAGCAGTCCATCGCCATCGGTAGCGTAGCCCCGGTCAGGACATCCTCTAAACCCCCTACTGGTCTTATGACATGTGTGGCAGTATAGTAGTTGTAGAAGTGTGTGTGTGTGTGTGTGTGTGTGTGTGTGTGTAAGGGATGACGAGGAAGGGGAATGAAAGATCGCGTGCGGTCCGTGAACTGGTTGTTAAGGTTCTCCTCCACCATTCGCCTGATGTTGATCGAAGAAACCACCGATCAAAGCAGCCGACGACTAGATTTCTCCTCCAGACAACTGCTGAATTTGACCCTGCTAGGCATAAGTACAAGTCGAAATTGTGCCTCCGTCCGTCCCTAGGATCTCCCGGTTAGAGTCGCTGCAGAGTCAACGGCCATGATGACTGTGAGCTAACTCAGCCGGTCAAACTGGACAAGATTTAAACCTCGGTTCCTAGGGAAAATGCCTTCTGAACGCTAAGCTATCGGGACTCCTTTTCAACGAAATATAAGAATGGCAATGTGCGAAAGAAGTGTAAACGCACCCGCGAGTGCCATGAGACACGATGAATGACGTGGGCTCTCTTTTGCAGGGGAGCCGCTGCTGGGCCCGGGCAAGTGCCGTTTGGCGGACAAGAAGCAGCAGCAGCAGCAACAACAGCAGGCGGCGGCGGCAGCGGCGGCGGCGGCGGCGGCAGCAGCGGCGGCGGCGGCGGCGGCGGGCGGGCTGCCGGGAGCGG
>BOPP01000316.1:800237-831136 GCA_017312745.1 Gryllus bimaculatus
ATTCCAACAGGCGTTTACGAGCCCGGCGCCGCAGCCCGCCCATGCGGCGCGCGGCCCCCGACATGCGAGCAAACGCTCTTAATGACTGTGCGGGGGCCATTTGGCCGCTCCTTTACTCGGGACCGCAGCCGGCGCGGCGCCGCGCCGCACCGCGCGCGCTTCCCATGGTCCCGTGCGTTGGCCCCGCCCCGGCACCGGCCCCGCGCGTTTCCCTCGTTCTGACCCATAGCCGGGGGCGCACAATTATTTCTAATTATTTGGCAGTAAACACGTTACGGTGCGGATCGTACTACTACGCCAATTTTCTCAGAGGCTATCGGCGGGCACTAATAGAGGGTGTGGAGTAATAACTTTAACTGTATAGTAAAGTGAAGGCTCGTCGTGCCTTCGTGAGAGTACCTGCAGGAGCGCCGCGACGTGGGCGTGGGAGGGGGGGGAAGCGATTGGAAGTATGCGGGGCTCTGGCACCACGAGGAAGCGGCATCTCTACTGCACGTACTTCATAATTTATGTATAACTAGTGTCCTGTAGCAGAGAAAATGTAGTTGTAGCGTCACTAGTGTATTGCTTATTAAGATCTATCCGAATTTTTTGTGTCCTTTAAATATAATGTAATAATTTGTAATAATAAAATAAATAAAAAAGACAAGTATCTAACATGCATGAGTTGCTGAATATTCGCGATACAATCTCGCGGACGCAGTAAATTGTTGTAGATTTGTTGAATTTCCTGAAGACTTCTCTCAATTATTTACGTGAGTTACGTGATAAAAGAAACTTATAAACTTCACTTTCACATACACTTGAAACTTCATTGCCATCAATTCAAATTTATTAATCAGTGAATTTTTGTTCGTGGCACGAGTGACTGTGTAACCAGTTTGGTACGTAATACAAAACTAAGAAGAGATCTATCGATTCATGTTGAAACCAGCCTTGATTGTTTTTTCAGTGAATGTTTAGATGTCGAAATAAATTATTACTTACAAAATCATCAACAATATCAAAATTATTTCAGTTGTGCGGGTAGTGAAGAATTCAACAGCACTCAGAAGTCCCCCCCCCCGTGATCAACGCTTGTCTGTGCAAGAGAAATCCATCTCATCTGACGCCAAAGAAGAACTACACAAACGGAAATTCTAAGCGCCAAAACTACGTCGAAAATTGTTTAGTTTATTTTTTGGATAACTGCTCGTTTGTTTCTTTAGCTGAATCTTTGCCTATGAACCTTGACTTTACGTGACCCCAACCGTCACCCATAAAAAAAGAACGAAGTAGGTTTCGGTACGAGGAAATGGAGATTTCCCTTTGTAGCGCGAGTGCTGTGTGTCACTCGAGAAGGAACTTCCCAGCTGGACGTCTGGCTATTCCCCATCCCGGCAATGCCGCGTCCTTGACTAGGCAAAAACAGGCGCACTTGTGCCAAGCACCAGGAAGGAGGCCGACACGCAGACTGCAGTTTGAAAACAGGAACTGGAGAATGCAGGAAGTACTGCTTGCTCCCTCTACTGCCCTGCCCTCTTGTTCTGTCGGATAGACCTCCCTCCACCCTCAGTTACAGCTTTTCTTTTCCTTTGTTTTTTCGATCCGCCATGTCGCAATTAAGTTATTTTCTCGTTTTATTGTTTCGCGTTTCATTTTTCTTCATGGATCCTTTCGCCCTTCCATCCGCTTCGTGCTTTCCTTGTCTTTGTGCCTTTCCTTCTCAACAATCTTACTCTTCTTCATTTTCTCTCTTTGTCTTGTGTTAGTGTTTTATTTCTTCTCTATCGACTCTTCCGAACAATACCGTTATCGGTTCTTTTTCTTCTCTTTTATATTTCCTTTGATCCTATGTCTTGTCGGTTGTTGGCTGACACGAATCTTGATTTTATTTTCTTAACGTCCGTCCTTCCGCTTATCGCCTCCACGCTGCCCTCCTCACCAGCTTCCACCACCATCACCACCACCACCACCATCATAACTATAAACATTTCATCTCTTCCATCCCTTTCATCAAACAACCTCACCACCGCGTGACTGACAATCGACCCTGTCACTCCTATTTCCATCGCCAATGGTAATTTAGTCAACACCTCTATCAACTAGATGCCTCTACAAATCAATTGCTGCAATAATTACCATATCTACTAGTGTTATCTTCGTAAATCGCATCATCTCTTTATTATCACTTTATTATCACAGTGTCAAAGGTCGTCTCATAACTTCTTAATTTACAATGACCAAATCGTATTTCTTTCATCTCCAACGTCACACACTCCACACGCACACACTCCACAGTGTATTCTGCACCACAAGTATCAGATACACAGCTGTAATTCCCACAACGTGAGGTGTTGCAAGAAAAACTTACGATTTTGTTGACAAACGTCAGAACTCAATAATACATGAAATGTTTTGCTGAAAAGACGTTACTTGAATTGACATTTTGTTCCCGAAGGAGAGAAGATTTATCTCTGGTCGCATTGGTAAAGAGACAATATCTTATCTTTCCTATTTTACGTGGAAGTGACCTTGACTATTATTTCTTTTTCATCCCCAACTCAATTGCCCCAGCTTCTTCTCCATCACAGTTTTGTGCCTCTACACTCTCCACCACCTCTGTATTTGCCACAGCGCGTGCCTCTATTACCACCATCACCATCATTGCTCCTCCGCCACCAGCAACGTTCACCGATCTCCATCTTCAAGCAACAACTACCATTAGTACAACATTGACAACCGCGAATCTCGTCACCGTTGCCACCACCACCATCGCGACCTACGCCGCCGCCGCAACGACTATCACTATCACCACTCACTGCCATCACAATTACCGGCTTCATGATCCCCATCCGCACCATAGCCACCGCCTATTACAGTCGCCATTACCATCTCCACCAACAACATCGCCACACACACTACCACTACTCTCACCAACATCACTACAAATTACCACCGCCGCTATAACCACTATCATTACCACCAACACCCCACTACTACCAGTAATATCACCAAAACCGCGTCCTTTCCTTTCGCTGCCGTCACCACCACCAATCACCCCCTTCATGGCCTCCAAGCGCACCATGCCCACCATTACAAGTCACTGCCACCTCCATCATTACCACCGTCACAAATACTACCCGCAGTATCAACTCCACTACTACCATCACACCACTACAACCACCATCTCCTATTCCGTCACCGCCGTCGCCACCACCACTACCGCCTCCGCGCGAGTTTTGCGTTCCTGTCACGCGCCGCACTGTACGTCACGCTCGGCGTCTCCTTCAGCTTTCGGGGAGGGGGGGGGCAGCAATAATAATGGCATTACCTACACTAGCCGGTAATAGCATTCGACAGGTTCCCAAACTCGTTCCCCCACAATAAAAAATGCTAAAGAATGCTCCGGGAGGACGCAAAAAGACGACTGCTTACTAAAGGAAACAGGAGCAAAACGAACGGATTGGAAAAGGAATTCCGAGAATAATAATGAAGGGTTGGAGGGGAAGAGGGGGAAGGGGCCGTAAGCCGCCGCGGAAGACGCCTAGCGCAGTGCAGCGGCGGCGCAGGGGAAGCCTGGCATTGACCTGCAAATGCGCGGAATGGCCCCCTCACTGCCACGTCCTCAGTTAAGCAGGCGAACTCTTACATTCAGATCTCCATCTGGAAGAACAAACAAGGGATGTGTTTGATATTTCTTAATGGATATGCCTACTTTTCAATTCCTAGTAGCAACTCGATACACTACATTATTTGTCGTGCCATCAGTTAATGCGAAAAGTAAATAACGTATGGGTTCGAGAAGAATTGTATTGATATTTACGCTCCTCTGAACTTTTCAATTTTGGAAGAAGTTTAAAAAATATTTAATTCATGTTTTTTCCGTGATTCAGTTTCTTGTGGTTTAATAAAATAATAAAGTAACTTTAATACTAGTAATTAGTATGGTCCTACAGTAAATAAGGGCTTGCAATTTCATTTAGATCTGAATTCTCAGAAAATAATTTCAGCAACAATGTAATGCAGTACTGGCATTACCACACACTGGTATCACTTCAAAATACGAATTTTGTTTTATGACTTTTGTTATAAAGCACTTAATAATAATAATAATAATAATAATAATAATAATAATAATAATAATAATAATAATAATAATAAGTATTATAATTAACAAAACTTCGTGAAGCCTTTTAAGCTTACTTGACAATCTTTCAATTATGAAACTTGTGTGATTACTGCGAAAACTTGAGAAACCACGTTTACTTCAACTATTCATTTTATGTTCTAAAATATGTATATTTAATATACATATCTTTGTATATCATGTACAATATTATTATCGGTGAAAAACCGATTTCGTTTATTTTTCGCTTTGGTCACCTCGATCTGAAGAATATTCAATCGATGAATATCGGAGAATTATTATATGATTTTGTTATAATGAACTTTTTTCATTGAAAAATATCGACCACATAAACATATCAATCACAAAACATCAGCTGGAAAAGATCAATGTTTTGAAAATATCGACATCGATGTCACATCCTCTTGAATTTGCTAATGAAACGGAAAGCCGCGCCACCGCGTTGCGTCGGCCGCGTGCGAGATAGGTGGCAGGCCTCTGCGGGGCGTGTGCAGCTAAACGCAGTGCTAAACCGGTGCAGTAATTTGCCGAAACGAGATTAGTAGAGGCAATTGAATATCTAAACACCTTGTTGCTAATGAACAGTTTGCATTCTTTTTGCCTCTTAACGGTCTAATCGTTGAAAACGGTCTTATATTACAAGATCGTTATTGCCTTTTGAAATTGCTGTACCCTGCGCGCAGCCAAGTAGCCTGTTTTAAAACACATGGAGTCATTGAAATATTTTCCTGTCGGTGTTCCGAACATACGCTTTTATGGCGTTAATATGTTATGTTAATTTCCTGTCTTTCTTTTATCGATTGGCTATGGATAATCGCGTACTCCATTCGGTGCAAAAAGTTAATCAATATTTGTAAACGAACTCCAGATATATTGGCTTCGCTTGACGTTTTCTCTTTTTCTACTTTTTGAAAACGAATATAAAACTAGTGGTGCTACAGAATGGCCCAAACTTTCTCGCGTTAGTTACTTTTTTAATCTCTGTAGTTTCTGTCTCTAAGTTATGACGTTTCTGTTTTCGAAAAACTTCATAAGAAATCATTTGAAGCACTTGTACTCACAAATTCATTATTATAAAAAACACCCATACGTCGTGTGAGATATTTCATAAAATCGCATTTTGCAGTTTTTCAAAAATCAAAAGAATGCATCAAAATGGTGTTGATGACACGTTATTCAGTCCATTAACACTATCTGTATTTTTGTTCTTCCGGGGATTTTGGCCAGATTCAAGGTACGTCGATTTCGACTACCCGCGCCGGGCACCACGTCCCTCATGGGGACACACATTAACATTTACACTAGACACACTTGCGGGCTCCTCGGTCTGTGGAGAGCAGGCTCACAAGGCCTTCTGCGACAAAACTCAAACATGAAGGCTTGGGAAAAACAACCATGCCCACGGCGACACTCGAACCGGCGACCCTTCAGACCAAGGTGCTGAGACGCGGCACAAGCTCTAGCCACGTCGGCCATCCAGGTCGGCGATTTAACATTTAACAATATCTGTATAAAATGTTTAAAATAAAATATTTGACCCGTTTTTTTTAATCTTGTTTTTAATATTGTTCATTTCACTCAAAATAGCGCGAAAAATAAAAACTATTTTCAAAGGCTCATCTGGTACAAATGTTTATTATTACACATTATCATACACTTTCTGCTACGAGAACATGGAGACTGTTGGTTTGAATAACTATATTCCCTACTGATCTTAAGAAAACGTGCACAAATAGAGAAGCTACATTTTTGCAGAAACAAAACAGGGCATAAAAACTGGGTCGTCGAACCAATTCCGTTAGCGAACGAAAGTTGCATTAATCGAACCCTAAAATACAAAACACATACTTACAGTAAGTTAAATTTAAAACTTTTTATGCAAACAATATCTATTGTATGTATTTGTGGCTTCCACGAAGAAGAATGTTAAAATAAAATGTACGTTTATTAATTAACAAGAAACATTTAGTGTTCTGTAGTACATATTAATTTTTTTTAACAAAATGCGTTTTTTCTTACAGACAAATGTGGGTCCAATCCTTTTGTCAGTCAACCCCTACAATGATGTGGGCAACCCACTTACCCTCACCAGCACACGCGGAATAGCCCTCAATCCGAAACTCCTCCGGGTTGTCAACGAAGCAGTGAGACAGCAGTCGGAGACGGGCTACCCTCAGGCCATCATCCTCTCTGGTGAGAAATGCACTTTATATTTCATTCACTCAGTTATCTTAAGCTTCATTTTATATAGATATGTTTGTTTTTTAATTAGATATATTGCTCCGATTAATATAAGTATATAATTTACATGTGCGTGTGAATTACTTGCAGTCAAATTGTCGACTTCGCAACTACTATTTGAATGCTGTATTCTCAGAAATGCAACGATATTTTCAAAGCGTCACGATTGTTGTAATTTATCCACGCATTTGCATTGTATACAAATAAACCTGAAAGAATTTCAGCCCAATTTCCATTAATAAATTATGGTTTATTTTCATGTTTTTTTATCATATCTCCAAAGCAGTTTCGTGCTCGATCATTCAAGTGTTGGACATTGAACGCACCACATAACCTTCTGTCTGTCTCTGTCTCTGTCTCTCTCTCTCTCTCTCTCTCTCTCTCTCTCTCTCTCTCTCTCTCTCTCTCTCTCTCTCTCACTCTCTCTCTCTCTCTCTATCTATCTATCTATCTATCTCTATCTCTATTCTCTACTCTATCTCCTCTCGCACCATCTCTCTCGTCCTCCACTCACACTTTCTGACTCCACCCTCACACTATCTCTCTCCCCTATTCACTCACTCTCTCTCACTCCCCCTTCTCTCACATTATCTCTCTCCCTTTCGCACGCCCTCTTTCGCTCGCTCTCTTGCTATTTTTTTGTACTTGTAGATATAGCTTCAAGTATTTGTTCACCTCCCCATACAATAATGCGTGTATTAAGGAACATTTTCAACACTCGTAAACTTAAAAGAAATGTACTGAAAACACGTCGGTCACTCCAACCGCACCACATCACCAAGTAAACAATTTACCGGACTCACTACGACGGTCGATAAAATTCGCAGGTGGTGGATGGGTTCAGTGCAATGAAACCACTCCGCGGTTTGCTTTAAGAGAAGGGTGCGCGACATATTCCAAACGATGTAGGCGTTGGCGATCATGTGGAAATGCTCTCCCCATCACACCACTTACAGACCCAAGAGGGTGTTTTAGAAATCATGAATATGTAGAAGTACGATTTGCAGTGATTTCGCGATTACTCCTGCGTTCAGATTCCGTTAAGAAACGCAATTGCCGTTCACGTAAACCTGCCAGAAAATTATACCCAGTAAGATCGTGGAATGTGGAACGTTAGATACTCTAGCTAAAACTTTTTCCTTGCTCTTCTCCTCTGGTAATTCGCTGTAGAGTGGCCAGCATTTGTTTGCCTGAAGTGCCTTGGCGAAGAGGTTGCAGGTTTAGTTTCCTGTAGGCGATTCGTAAGAAAGCAGCGGAGCATCGGGTGCTGGTCGAGGCAGTTTCCACGCAGCCAAGGTTCGGCCCGGCCCTCTGGCTACTCATGTCGCAAGGCTGACTGCGCCAGAAATGAATTTGATTCATTCCCGCCTCCTATCGAGAGTATCGTGGAAGGAAGTATAAAAACTCGCCGCGGTCGGGCTGCGGAGACGTATAAAATGCCCGCACATAGTACGAGTATACAAGCAGTATGCTCTCTGAGCATAATCGGCTTAATGGATTAGCAGGGAGCAGCTTTTGACCATTTGTAAGAAACCATCGACTCAAAACCGTGTAAGTTTCTGATGGATAGAGAATTACTTTCCAGTCCTGCACGAAATTAAGAAGAGAAAAAAATAATATTTGCAGATTATGTCATGAACAAATTACTGCGATGCACATTATATCTTGGAAGCAAACCGTTCTAGACTTTTTAAACTAATTATTGAGTCCCGAAGGTACACGTTTTATTGGAAAAAATGAGTTCGTGAGGATAAGAGTGATTGGTGCTCATGCGTGTAAACACATGGGTGGGGAGGTAAGGGGAACATATGAGTCTCCAATTATACTTCTTAAATGGTCTCACGGCGTATAGAGTAGTACGTCATGCTCCAATTCTTAGCTTACCTTGCAATTCCAAAAACTGGAAAATATCCTACCACATTCCTTGCTCTGCCACCTGAGAGTCAGTATTTCGAATTTTTTGTGTCTGCTTTTGTGGGTCAACATTTTCCATTTTCCCTGCATCTTGGCGTACGCCGCGCGCAGACTTACATGTTTTGAAAATGAAATTTTTTTAAAGTGAAATTTTCCATTTTTGTAATAGAATGTATGCGTAACATTAAAAAATTATCTTGCTTTAAGCTAAAATAATTTTAGGAATTGTAAAAATGTTCTAAAATAATTTTTCATACAATAAATTTGTAATTTCAGAGCATTAAGTAACATTTCAGGTGTATGTGTACAAATCAAATTAAATGGCTTACTCTGTACACTGTGCACTCAGTTACATGACTATTGGCCATGCACCTACTTGAGAGTAACATAGTATTCTAAAAATTAGACTTTTTTGAACTTTCTATTCATTTCTTGAGATTTAGTTCTTTTGGGTGCCCCCACTCCATAGTATAAGTGGTCAGAAAAGTGCAAAAACCACAAAATGCATGTAAACTAAAATTGGAAGGAAAAGACTGAAACAATCTTTCACATTACAATTAAAGTGACTTTGTGATTATCTGTGCAATTTAATTTCATCATTTAGCAATATTAGAATGGTTACTTTCACTGAGATCCAGGCTTATAATGTTGTAATGCACAGTTCAGGGGCTGGCCATTGAAAGTTGGGGTCTACCATTAAGTAATTTTCACTTTAAAACAATTATTAACAAAGTGCAGAGTTTTCACATGGATGCAACTAGTTTTTACCAAAAGAGTGGTGTTGTCATATTAGACTTTTCAACTTGTTTGATGCAAAAGGTTGTCCAATATCTTGATTATACAAGGTAACTTCTATGCTTAAACCAGCTCTACATCTATCCTTCTCTGGTGCTGTATTAATTCAACACTTCATATTTCCTTTTTAAAGAACTAAATTTATCAAATAACACTATAAATTCTTTTTTTGTTTCAACCTTTACATATTTTAATTTTTCTCTGGTGTTAAAATTGAATGAAGATTAATATTTAGTTCATTATTAATGAAAAGAAATAGTGAATCATAACAATGTTATTCTTGTACCAGTATGTTGGCAAATTTTATGTAATATGGAGGGTTAATGAGAAGACCATTATGGCAAAAACAAATTAAACAGTTATGTACACAATTTTTGAAGATCAGTTCTCCTTTACTTTTTTTTTTTTAAATTAACAAATAATGTTTTAACTTTAATAATAACTTTTAATAAACTTTTAATAATTAATAAACTTTTAATGTCAGGTACCAGTGGCTCTGGCAAAACGTATGCTTCGATGCTTCTGCTGCGGCAGTTGTTTGATGTGGCGGGTGGTGGTCCAGAAACAGATGCCTTCAAACACCTCGCTGCTGCCTTCACGGTGCTGCGCTCACTTGGCAGTGCCAAGACAGCCACCAACTCTGAATCTAGTCGAATAGTAAGTGTTGCCATTTCATAATCTGCATTAATCAGGACTCTGTTTGAAAGATTGCCTGTTTAAAAGGACTGTGGGTTTGAAAGAAGCTATTACTGAAGCATATAGGCTTTAAACAAAATACTTTTGCTATTTTCTAAGAAAGGATTTATTTATATTGACTTTCAGCAAAAAATAAAAAATAAAATATGATCATATTAATCTTAGAGCCTCTGTACATTTTTTGCTATTATCCATGTGTTATTCTTTTTACAATTTTCCTTTCATATCTAGACCTTTTTTATTTCTGTTCATTTTTAGTTGGTAGAATTGAAATTGCAGTAAAAATAACATTGTTTTTTCATAGTTATGATTCTAAAGAAATTATAAATATCTGAAAAGTAAATATTTTCAGTTAATAGTGCTTTTTTTCATGTACTATTGTGCAGCAATTTATTGAAAATGTTACTCATGATTGTACAATAGCAGATAAATCCCCTAATCTTTATCATTCTTTAAGCCCCTCAGAAATAAACAAAGGTGTTTTTAAAAATGAAGGAAAAATCACCCTTAAAAAGGCTTGAAAAGTGAATGGATGCACTTCATTATCCTATCCACTGTTATTTTGATACACATCCACTATTAAAAATTGTTATCTATCCCTTTCCAATATCATTCCTTTAATAATACAAAGCTAAAAAATCATTCACCCTTCATAAAATTTTTATTGTTATTAAGATGCAACAAGAAAGCATTTTTACCTAATTGTCCTCTCCTGGTGTTCCAGGGCCACTTTATTGAGGTACAGGTGACAGATGGGGCGCTCTATCGCACAAAGATCCATTGTTACTTCTTGGATCAAACACGGGTCATCAGGCCATTACATAATGAGAAGAATTACCACATTTTCTACCAGATGTTAGCTGGTCTTACACCAGAGGAAAGAGGTAAGCCAATGGATACTTTACATTTTAATATATTTATATGATTAGAGAGAAGCAACTATATTTTTCATGCCTGTGCATAATCCACCTGATTTTTCCAATACAAAGTTGCAGGACACATTTTGGTTGAAAACAACCAGTCTTTTATCTCTGTAATAGGAATGTGTTCTCTGTAATATGAATGAAGGGATTGAAAAAAATTTACAAAAGTTAGGAAGCCACAATAAGAAATGTTACACTTTAACAAATCTGGTGTTCATAAAATGGGCAGAACACAATGGAATTGTATATAGGATGGGCCACCCCAGTGGATCACAAGTATCTTCCAAATAGTTTGAAGTATAAGAATGTGAATTGTTATAGATGTTGTTGAAGATGATGGGGGAAAATTCATTTCCTTGTTTGTAGTTTTATTACATTGACATCTAATTTTTTAAATGAATATGCATATATTTAATATTTTCAAACTCTCAAAGAGGTGATATTCAGTGATAGCAATATGTTAATAGTATGTAATATTAGTTAATGATATATATTGTTATATTAGTAGTATATAATAGTGTTACTAATATAATTGACTATTGTATTATTATTTGGAATGTGTTTGGGGCAAAGACATTTGGAAGTCAGTTCATGTTCTCCAGTTCTACTCATGTTCTCCATTAGATCTTAAGTTGTAACTCATGGATGAAGTGGAAAAGGTGAACAGACAATGTTTTAGTGGCAAAGAAGTTAATAAAGTTGTTTCCTGTCCAACTTTCAAACACCAATATCATGACAACAGTGTACAGAGAGTTAACCAGTGCACTATCAAAGAAATTATAAATTGGTGTGTGACTGATGATACAGACTTGATTCATTTATCCTCGGATGCAGACTTCAGGTTCACAATAATACCTACTCTTCCAACAGTCCTTGTTTTCCACCTCTCCTGCTCCCTTCTTTTTAACTTCTCTAATCCCCAAAATCTTTAAATTGTACTTTTCCATATCTTCTACTATTTCTACTTCTTTGCCTATTATTGATGAATATTCCATATGTTATATTCATGTCCAATTTCTTGCGGGGTCATCTAAGTTGTCTTTCTTGTCTGAGTCTATTTAAGTTTCTCTGAATCTGCTATAAGAGTGAGTGGGTGATTGGCCCTACGTCACTCTGCCCAGTGGGCATGTACCCTTTCTGCCTCTGGGCCTGTATGATTTTGTTCAAAGTTTGGACATGTTAATAAAATGGCAGAGGATAGAAAGTCGAAACAAATGATCGAAGCCAAGCTAGAGGGAAGGAGATGGTCAAGAGGAACATGGGACGCATATATACAGGATATACGCCACTAGGAGAGATGAAGCACAAACACAAGCCGAAAAGTAGTATGTCAAACGGCTAACCCAATGCTGAGAGGCATCAGGGGAAGAAGAAGAAGATACAGACTTCATGGTCTACTACTCCATAAATAGAGGGTGGCTTGGTTGCAGAAACATGTACTGGAGACACGAGTAGGAGTATATTCAAACAAGGAATGGACAGAAGGGAAAAAAGAACAAAAAATGGTCGTAACTTGGATCTACTGCTTAAAGTGCTAAAAGCACCAAAAAGAGTTGTAGAGATAAAGTAAATAAAAACCTGGAAGAATCAGAACCAGGAAATCCAATGACTCTTTGGTAGTGTTAAACTGATCATTGAAACAAAGAAATGTCAGGCAAAAGCAAGTTCCATGAGGTCTTAAAGACAAGCAATGACAAACACAAGCCAGAATAAGAAATTTGATGAACTGTAATACAGTGTATTGGAGAATAAGAAAACCAGACTGTCTAGGATATAGAAAGTTGTAAAACACAAAATAAAACTATCTAGGCATTGCAGAGGATATTAAGTTATCTAAAAGAAGGAGAAAAAATGGTTGAAAAAGAAATAAATAAAAAGTAAACAAGAAAAAAATAAGGAAAAAGTAAGAAAAACAAGCAAAGAAATTAAACAACGGTGGTCCAGATGGCCAAGATCGCTAAGGCAGTACAGCCGTAGCGATCTCAGACCGAAGGATCGTGGGTTCGAGTCTCGCCTCAGGCATGAATGTGTTCATCCTTTCACCCCCCTATCATCATCATATCATGTCATCCTCATAGTTACCAAACCGTTCCGTGCAATAGTGGTCTCTAATGACCTAGTAGTTGATGCGACCTTAAATAACAAAATTAAACAAGTTGAGAGGTAGATTGCCCAAACTGTAGATATAATTCATAAAATCCAAGACAATCAAAGACAAAAACAGAATGTTATTGTGTTCGTGATGAATGTGACAGAAGGTGATCCAAAAATGTGGAGTGAGTTATGAACGAAGTGAAAACTATACTTTATAGACTTGACAATTAGAGAAGCCAATCCCAGAAGACAAAATCCTTTAAGTCATAAGAGTGGGGAAGAAACCAAGCCATTAAAATTGGTTTTGAAGAACCAAGATTAGGCAAATAAAAAAAAGTAATAAAGCAGAAGATGAACCCAGTGAAATCAAGATGAATAATGACCTCTTCCAGCTCATTGGACTTTGGAATCTGCTAATAGAAACAATGAAGAAAAACCCAATTGGATATGTCATGAAATTGGATATGTCCCACAAAATAATTTAAGAGAAGGTAAATGAGTAAAGGCATCAGCAATCATCTCCACCTCAACCCCCTGCCCCCTATCAGCCAAAAGATAATAAAATTTCTCTCCATAAATATTTGTTCTCTGATCATTTAATTTGATTAAATATTATTGGAGATTAAATAGTTACATATATTCATTGGTATTGAGACTTGGTGAAATGAAAACATCACCAACTCATTCAATCATATATGAAACATCACAATGTTTCAAAGACAGACCTAACAAGTGAGATTAATATACATGTGGAAAACAAACTTGAAACATTGGTCCCAAAGTCGAACCATTGGTTTCATTGGGTAGATGTGAAGTTCCAGAGTAAAAAGTGATGCAGATCAAACTGACATTGGGAACTTCACAGTATTCTTGATTAGAATGTTTAAACCTCCTACATCCATCACTCATTTTTAAGAAAGATAACAATAATTACCAATAAAATACTGGCCTATACATGGCAGGAAAGGTAGTGGAGAGATGTGTCTCCCTAATAATTCAAAAATCCATTAACAAAGAAATATTATTCCTTAGTATCAGTACATCTTTATACCTAGAGGGTCAACTGGAACACACCTGCAGATTTCATAAGATACTAGACAAATTCAATGAAAGAAGGGTAACCGATGGATATCGAATATCTGAATTATTCAAAATGTTGCTTACAGTTTCTTCCAAATATTAAGAATACATATGTCATGTTCCTCTCTTCAAGAGTATTTTAATATTGGTAGAATGCTGGAAATACACCAAAGTGATGAAAGTTATGAGATAGCAATATGCAAATATACAGATGGCTATAGTATTGTTTACAAAAGGTATAAATGGTAGGGCCTCCCTCCGGGAATGCCCCCTTAATGAAGCACTGTTCATGTGGGCGGGGATTGCTCTAATGAAGCTGAGGGCTCATGCAGCGGTAGAATGGCTAATGAATAGCATGCTACAGATAGGGTCACCCATCCTACATCAACCCGTCACACTTATCATATTTCTTGTTTCCTATCACACCTATCCATCTGCTCCTTCCTCAGCAACTGTTGGTCCTTTTCTCAGATGTGGCATTTCTTTCATTTGTACCACATCCCTCTCTCTGTTGTCTGTACTTTTGGGTGATCAAGGCCCCTTGTGTTTCTTCTGACCCTGACGCTATTAGGTTTTGAGGGCTAGGGAGTTATTCATGTTTTCATCTTCACATTTATTTGTCTTTCTCTCTTTTCAACTTCTCTTTCCTTTCATATGGGGAGGGGGGTGTTGAAGCCAGGGAAAGGCAACCTCTCCATAGCACGAGAAGCCAGAAATGAAACACCTTGGTCCTCCTGTACAGAGGTTGACGCTGTGGGCCTACACCTCCTCATTTGGAAAAAACTACACATGAACAATTTCTCATCAAAGTCTCGGAATATGGCAAACGTAATATACAACAACTATGGGCAAGGAAAAGGACTAAGAGAATTGAAATATTCAAGGGCTATCCAAAGAGATAGAAGAATTCACAGAAATTGATAAGAATCGAATGGATAATGTAGCATTTTCAGAAACAAAGAAAAAAGGTAAAGGCTTAGAACAGGAGGGATATATACATCTTTACTCAGGGGACCAAAGGATGAGAGAGGCCATAGTGGTGTATCATTGGCAATAAGGCAAAAGTATAGAAACAACATAAAATCTTGGAAGCAGATAATTGATTGAATTCTACAAGTTGAAATGGAACTCTACAGTTACACAGTTGTAGAAATTGCTGTATATGTCCCTATTGACGATCCCATTGCAAGTGTTAAAGATGAATTTTTAATGAGTTGACAATGTCGTTGGCAACAATCAGTAAATGTAAGGAAAGAATTTTACTAGGGGACTTCAATGGTAGAAGTATCTGTCAAGGGAGTGACCAGGTGGTGAGGCCATATGGTGAAAACAAATTAAATGATAATGGAGAGCACCTAATCAAGTTGTGTCATCAGAACGCCTTGAAAATAACAAACGTATGGTTTCAATATAGTCATACATCAGTAAACAAAGATTCAACATTCTCAGAAATTGAGGTCCAATATTGACTACATTATTGTGAAACAGTGCAATAAAATAAAAGTCAACAATGTACGAGTAAAGAGGGGGTCTAGAGTACTATTCATACCATTGTCTTGTTATCTGAGGTGTACTTTCCATTGAAAAAATCTTGTCAAGAGCCATATAATCAGTATTACGGCTATGAGAGAGTAATGTCAGTTACAAGATATAATCTTAAAAGTCTGGAGGAAGATTTAACAAAGTTTTTATATCAGGTGTGACTGGCTAACAAAATATTATCGGTTCAGGACGGAACACCTGATGCGAGATAGTTCCAATTACTATGCGGGAATGGAGTGACCATGGAGAGGCCTTTTAACTGAAAATAGAACACATTTTATGCAATCCTCTCAACAAGAGGAGATGCAAAGCATCTATAATGCCTATTATCCCAAATGAAAAAAGAGCAGCCGTCTACTTCATAAAGAACAGAAAGGCCCCAAGGTCAGGTAATATCAGTATAGAACTCTTAAAATCAGCACCTGATAGTGTGATGGAAATACTGACAACAAGTTTGAATAAGTGTCTACAGCTACATAACCCACCTTATTGGGAAAAGACCTTCACTATTACAATTTATAAGAAAGGAACTAGGTGAGACTGCAATAACTATCATGGGATAAGCACAATGTGCACAGTAGCAAGATTTTTTGGTAGAATCCTGAAATTTAGAATTGAACATCATTATACAGAATTAGAAGAACAGAAAAGATTCAGGGTAGAAAGGTCTTGTATTGACAGTATTGTCACACTAAAAAATCTAACAGAAAAACAAGTTGAAAGAGGAAGGAATGTCTATCTCATATTTGTTCACCTGCAAAAGGCATACTATACATCGTCATTAAATAAGATATGGCTAAGCATGAAAGAAAGTGGTATTGAGCCATCGTATATCAATGCATTATATACTGATAATAACAGCTCTGTGAAAATATGTAAATGACTCTCTAGAATTTCAAGTGAACAAAGGGTTAAGACAAGGATGCTCATTAGCCCCTCTCTTATTTAAAATTTATCTTGAAGAAGCGCTTAAAAATTGGAAAGGGAAGTGTGGCAGAATGGGATTGCCAATAGAAAATTATGTTCTGGACACTCTGCTGTTTGCTGATGATCAAGTAGTCATAGCTGGAGATGAAGACGATGTGAGTTATGTTTCACAAATTACAAGAGAGGTATAAAAGATGAGGTCTCACTATAAACCTTAAAAATTGGGTATATGATAGCAGAGGATAAAAACCATGGGATCTGGATGTTGCTACAGGGAAAATTAAACAAAGTGAAACTTTTAAGTACCTCAGAGTTACCCTCTCCTTGCAGGGAAGAAGCTCTGATGGCATTTCCAACAAGATAGGAGAGAGAAAGAGAGAAATTTTTGCTATTCTCTGGAGCAAAAATTTAACAGAATGGAAGAAGGCTCATATCTTTAACACCATCATACAGAACATAATTACCTATGAAGCTAAAACATGGACATTGAACAAAAGGAATAAATGTAGGTTGATGGCCCTTGAAATGCTGCTGGGTGTCCATGTTGGATCATATTAGAAATGAAACAGTAAGACAGATGATAAATGTAGAGAGCAGCATCTTGGATTCAATTGGAACAAAAAGATTGAATTGGTAAAGACACCTCCAGCGTATGGGAAGCAATAGATAGCCTAAGAAGATTTGGTATTGGACACCTTCAGAGCGGAAGAAGCGTGGAAGACCACCAAGAAATTGGAGAAAGGACATCCAAGAAGAAATGTAGGCAAGAGATGCCTCAAAGATGGAGAGTGGGAAGATCAGAAGAGGTGGAAACTGAGAAGCGAGAAGCGGCGACAGCCATGAAAACTCAGTTTCTGATGTGATTATAGCCACATGACAGATATTAACAGAATTTGAATGTGAAATGGTATAAGTATGGGACATTCTATTTTGGAAATAGGTAGAATTCAATATTCCAAGGTCCACAGTGTCAAGAATTCCTAATTTCAATCATAACGTCTCACCACAGGCAACACAGTGGCCAACAGCCTTCACTTTAGGACTGAAAACAGAGATGTTTGTGTAAAGTTGTCAGTACTAACAAGCAATATTACATGAAATAACCACAGAACTTAATGTGGGATGTATGACAAATGTATCCAGTAGGACAATGCAGTGAAATTTGGCATTAATATGCTATGACAGCAGGAGACCAACTCAAGTGTCATTGCTAAAAGCACAACATTGCCTGCAGTGCCTCTCCTGGTCTCATGACCTATCAATTGGACCTTGGACGACTGGAAAACCATGGATACAATTTCTATGGATGAAAAGGTCCCATGTCAATGGGCCACAATTGTTTGGATTGGTTTGAAGAACATTGTAGACAATTCAAGCAAATGACCCAGAATACCCTACATTAATACAATTGAAAAATTATGGGACATAATCCAAGGGTCAGTTGTGCACAAAATACTGCACTGGCCACACTTTCACAATTATGGACAGTTATAGAGGCAGCATGACTCAATATATCTGCAGGGACTTCCAAAGTCTTGTTAAGTCCATGCCACATCAAGTTGCTGCACTTGCCAAGCAAAAGGTGTTCTGACATGATATAAGGAGATATTCCATGACTTTTGTCATTATATACTTTCATTTAAAATTTCAAAGGGGTACCAAAATTACAAATGTTGCAAGCAAGAAAACAAAATATATTATTTCCCCAGCATTATACATCAACTTGCTGAAACCACATCCTGATACCTCAAATTGTTTGAATATATTTATTAAGACTAACTTAGGTGATGTACCTTGTGAGGTATAAAGTACAGTACAGTAATAAATTGAATACAAACATCTTATAGTTCTAAATTTTAATCCATTATTGAAACATTTTTAAAAAATTGAAGAAAAATAGCCTTCTTCTTTTTCTGCACTTCAAGGATTAGGCAACTGTTTGTTCTCTCTTCACATATCAAACCATCTGCATGGTCTTCCTACACTCTTTCTACCAGTGGGGTAGTACTGCAGGACTTGTTTAGGTAACCTATTGTGCTCCATCCTTTCTAAATAGTTTTTCCAGTCTTCTTTATATAGTTGTATACAATCTTATAAACTAAATATATCTAATTCTTTTCTTATGTCCATTTCCTATGAATCAATATTGCTACTCCACTATTTGCTCTTTTACTTTGGTCTACTCCAGAATAGAACATTGTGTAATTGTCAAGATATTTAGTTCCCTTAAGCCTTTTCTTCGTTTCTGTTAAAACAGCTATATTAATCCTACATTCCTTTAATTCATCATTGAGTATCTTTTCTTTGGTACCTAAACCTCTTACATTCCATGTGGCAACTTTTAGCCTATCCTTTATTCCGAATCTCTTGTCCTTTTCTCGCTTATGTTGTCGTACATGGGATTTATCCAGCTTATCTGTGTGAAGTTATTTAGTAACTGAAATGTCCCCTGACCGCGTTACAGGCGCCGTGTAGGGTAATTCCATTAGTGGGGTTGCCACTTCTGAGCCAATAGGATTTAATATCAGGGTTTTCTCCCTTAGGGAAGTCGGTTTCACCTGGAGAGTCTCCCCTACCCTTTGAGCATTCTTCCGCCAGTTTCGTCTTCTCTTCTTCGACGAAGCCGCCGTTGAGGTCCTCTTCTGGAATACTTCTTAGTCTGATCCAGGTCAAGACCTCCAGACCCCTATCTTAGCGCTAGCACGAGCGGTTAATGAAACTGATCGCTTTTCCGCGCGGCGCGGCGAACGTCGCCAGGCTGTGGGGCTGTGGCAGTCATGCGCTTCCTGTCGCCCACGTAAAACACTTCTTTGACTCACGGAATCTCAAGTACCATCAAGTTTGAAACCGAAGCATCCAGCCGCGGGTCGCCGCCGCCAGTTGTAGCCCACGTAAGACACGACCTTCGTTTCTCCAGTGAAACACTCGCACTAGGTCATCTGTAAGGTCCCCAATGGGTGTCCGCTACCTCCACCTCAGGGGAGACTTCTTCGATGATGACCTTCGTCCGACAATGTTTTTTCCAAGCTGACCAGAGGCTCTGAGGCTGTATTTAAATCAAAGTATAGTTCGTCTTCTATCTGGTTTTGCGTCCACGATATTAAACGAAAACCAATGGTACGAAAGGCAATTCCTTTCAATATCAGATAAAATAAAACAAATAAAAGTTGTTAGAGGGAGTGACAATAAAAAAGTAGATGTCGCTAAATATCTGTGAAAACTGGTAAAAAATATTGAGTTTTTAGTTTGCTCATAATAATCAATTTCAGTTATGCGTTTTTCTCACATACGTTTTTTACCTTCCAATGTTTCCCTGAAAAACGTAAAAGCGGAGTTTTACTGTAGAGCCTAAACACTAACACATAAATTTTAATAGTTGTTTTCTTTTTTTTAAAAAAAGTATGTTTCTATAGTAATTTTAAATAAATGTGTGTTTTTGGTCCAAAATTATGTTGTTACAATAATGTTATTTGTATAATTTTGGAAGAACTGAAAAACACAAAATAACCAAGAACCATTTCTTGTGCAATAAATATTATGAACCTTAAAATAAAGTTTACTTTTTGTACAGTCAAGCTAAGCCTAGAAGGCTATTCTCCTCACAATTTACATTACTTAATGTGTGGAGACACCAGACAAGATGAGGCTGAGGATGCAGCTCGTTTTCAAGCTTGGAAAGCTTGCTTAGGTATGTTCATTCCCACTTTCATCATCCAAAGCTTAAACAGGAGGTTTCCATAAGTGTAAATAGTCATTGGTCTAAGAATGAAATGGATAAAGAAAGACATACCTTTCATGTGGTGATTTGCAATTACTTTCGATGTTCATAATAATTTTTAGATACATTTACCTTCCTTCTTAATGTATACAAGAGTTTGGGAATTTAAATGTAGTAGTGCACACTGATGCTTCAATTAGCCAGTTTTGAGTGGAAGTTAAATCATTAATATTTGGTCATGATTGTTAATAATTTTTGCTCACGATTATTTGTTGATGATGTAAAAATTATTTAATAGTTTAAATTGAAGTCATTTATGTTTACAGGCGTTTTGGGCATTCCCTTTTTGGATGTAGTTCGGGTGTTGGCTGCAGTGCTTCTTTTGGGCAATGTGCACTTTGTGGATGGTCAGGGACTAGAGGTGGATGTGAAAGGAGAGACGGAGCTAAAAGCTGTGGCAAGCCTACTGGGAGTGTCTGGTGTGGCTCTTTTCCGAGGTCTCACCTCAAGGACACATAATGCTCGGGGACAACTCATCAAGTCTGTGTGTGATGCCAACATGGTAAATTAAATGAAAATATAACTCCTTTTGTTATTAAGTGTTTACTTCAATACATTGAATATATAATTGTAATTCAATTTTCTATTTTACAGTCAAACATGACCAGAGATTCATTAGCGAAAGCTCTGTATTGCCGCACTGTTGCTACCATTGTTAGACGTGCCAATAGTTTGAAGAGACTGGGTTCAACCTTAGGCACATTGAGTTCAGATTCCAATGAATCAGTACACAACCAAGCTGAGGTATTTGTCAAAATGAAGGGAAATGAAAAACAAGCCCTGAGCTATTAAAAATAATACCAAAATGTTTATTGTACTTTATAAAATGTTTTCAACTTTTTTGTCTTTTTTATTAAGTTGGCAAGTCAGCATGCCTCTACAATTGGGACTGCTGGATCCAAGTCTAGCAAATCAATGGCAGCTCTGAATAATGCAGTACGACATGCCACTGATGGCTTCATTGGTATCTTAGACATGTTTGGATTTGAAGACCCTAAGGTAGTTCTCATGAAAATCAAATTTAGAAATTTTTAAATAGGAATAATTCAGGTGGTGAATAGAGTGAGCTGTTGCCAGATGTTTGCAAATTTAAAACAAATCTATACCATTCCCATTCATACCTTTGAGATTTTAAATGGAAATTACTATGTATACAGAGAATCAGTATTATCTATCTCTACCACTATATTATGGTCTATTATGTCTATCTCTTTCCATGAATCAATTTTCCAGGGCCACGTTTTTGTAATAAAAATTAATAAATAATTGAATTTAAAAAAGGTCAAACACAGGATTCTAAACTGGAATGTTGAAATGATTTAACTAATTTAATCAATTCATTTGTGAAATAATATTGGATTGACATTCAAAAATTAGGACAGAAATTAGAAAAGAAATACTAACTAAAAACAATTATTTTTACAAATAAAATTTGAATAGTATTCTTAACAGGCCTATAGTAAATTAGTGTGAATTACTTACTATATGTAATCGACAATTTTACACATTTCTTGTTAATTTACCTTTTAAATGAAACATTTGAATTAGTAAAAACAATATTTTAATTTTCCATCCAACTATTTCCTGATAATTAGCTCAGATATTGGAGGTTCTTCTTATTATCATTCCTAATGACTACAAACTGAATTTTAAATATACTAGTTCCAATTACAAAGAACCATATTTTTATTTTGAAATGGAGATTTATACTTTGGAATAAGGTCCAGTGCAGTGTTTGTTCAAATTCTGCATTGCTGCTATGAAAATGCTCTTTAAAAATATGTACTTTTGAAATTTTGTTTGAAAATAGAATTTTTGTTAAGATAATTTGATGCACTGGGTCTTTTCCTTTACAGCCCAGTCAGTTGGAACATTTATGTATAAATCTCTGCGCGGAAACTATGCAACATTTCTACAACACTCACATCTTTAAATCAAGTATTGAATCCTGTCGGGATGAAGGCATACATTGTGAAGTGGAGGTAGATTATGTTGATAATGTACCTTGTATTGACCTCATATCTTCACTGGTGAGTATAAATACTACCATCTTTAAATATTTTTTTGCAATTTGCTTCTTCTCACATTACATAAATAATGTATAAATTTGTTTTTATTTCAGCGTACTGGTTTATTGAGTATGTTAGATGTAGAATGCTCAATAAGAGGTACTGCTGAGTCTTATATTGCCAAAGTAAAGGTTCAACATAAACAAAATCCTCGCCTTTTTGAACCAAAACCTCTTGAACCTCGTACCTTTGGTATACAACATTTTGCAGGTCGTGTTGTTTATGATGCTTCTGATTTCTTAGGTGAGTAACTGTAATTTGCAATTCACTGGAGTACTGAGTTGAAAAGAAACTTTTTTATCTGAAGATTTCATTATGTTGATAATGACTCCTATTGAAAACACTGAATGTATTTTAAAGAATTGTTTTGATTGACAGAGATTATGAAAACTAGATAGGAGAATTTAAGATGTTCTAAAAATTGTGTTTAATAAAAGAAATATCAATGATGTATGAATTTAATCAATATAAATTTTATTTTTTTAGACACAAATAAAGATGTTGTTCCTGATGATTTGGTTGCTGTTTTCCACAAGCACAGCTGCAATTTCGGGTTTGCAACTCATTTGTTTGGAACAGAACTGAAGGCCCTGTATTCTTTGGACACTGTTCCTCGGGGAGTCAGTTTCAGGATATCACCTACTTCGCATACTGATTTGTAAGTAATAAAGCTCTGATTAAAAATTTATTTTTGGTTTAATATCTTTGAAGAAGCCTTCTAAACAGAATAATCTGTACATTCTGAAACCCAAAAGGTTAAACATTCCAGAAATGTACGTAAGGGATTTTAAACATAAATGTACATGTAAGTAAATAAGGAATGTTACAAGAGTTTCAATTAAAAGTATCAGACTTTATATTTTACCATCTCTACCAGGAAACTGGGGGAGGATTGGGGATGTGGGGAAAATATCTGTCTTCCAGACATTCGCAAACATTGAGAGAAACAAATGAACACATCATCCAATTGGAAAATAAATAAAATCGTGGTTCACTGAAGCTATACATTAATTTTCTTTCATTATTTAAGGGTACATCTGTTGCATTTTCTTCTAAAATACACTTACATTTTTTTATCATGATTTTTATCATGTATTTCATTCCTCCCTACTAATTCAGTGCACCTTTACTGAGAAGATTTCTAACATCTGCACTTGAAATGTCTGTTTCCGTCACCCAGTACCTTATAATGTCCTATGTAGAAATACAATACTCCACCCCGTGTATGTTAGCTACTCTCTTCTTTTGAAAACAATTATTAGAAAATATTGTTATGCACACCAGGTTGAATGGAGATGAACCTGTATCTACATTAACTCAAGATTTCCATACAAGGCTTGATAACTTGTTACGAACATTGGTTCATGCAAGACCACACTTTGTACGTTGTCTAAGAAGTAACTCAGTTGAAGTTCCTGGACGTTTTGACAGAGGAACTGTCATGAGGCAAATCAGATCATTGCAGGTTTTGGAAACTGTTAATCTAATGGCAGGAGGTAAATTGATTAGATTAATTAAAATGTGTAAATTGTTATATTGTTTTATTTTTCTGTATAACTACTATCCTACATTTTGGTGAGGATACATTTATTACTTTCTTTTACCTTCCAGGTTATCCACATCGAATGCGTTTCAAGGCATTTAATTTGCGATATAGGTTACTTGCACCATTTCATCAACTAAGAAGAACTGATGATAAAGTCATGGATGACTGTCAGTTAATTCTCCAATGTCTCCAGCATGCAATGGAAGAACAACCAAAACTTCAGCCATCTGTTAGCACAAGCTGGGCTTTAGGAAAACGACACATATTCTTGAGGTAAATTTGTAATTTTTGTTATTAAAGAAAACTTGAAATATTCTTCCCATTCCTACTTATATTTACCAGTGAAAAAATCAATGGTATATTCATACTGTCTGTACTGTATGTTCATAAATTTTTCATGATTGAAAATCTATTGTAGAATAATGCAATACGTTATATATGTTTTCATTACATACTGTTAACAATTATGACAAGTTTATTTAGAAATATGACCTGGTATCATTGTTCTCGTGTCGATTAAATGAAAAACTATGATTTTTGTAATTACTAAGAAAGTGGATCTTGAAAAATGCTTTTGATCAATTAGTTTTTAAAAGTGGAAGGGAAAAAAAAACACATTGCTTTCTTTAAATCAGAATGTGATGTTATAGTTCTTATGTTGAACATAGATTAAGTTTTCTACTCTTTGAAATTTCAGTGAGGGTGCTCGTCAATTGTTAGAAACACTTCGAGGTGACACACGTCACAATGCAGCTGTTAGAGTGCAAGCGATATGGAGGGCATGGCGTGTGCGCCGTCGGTGGCCAGTTCTTCGCAGAACCCTGGAGCTCCAGCAAACAGCAACCACTGTGGTACAGAGACCTGGTGTAGTGGGAGTGACAAGTGCAGTGGCAGCAGCAGCTGTTGCAGGAGCCACAGGCACTGGTGCACGACCTCGACCACAGCCTATAGCAGGCACTCCACCCCCTGATCCCAACGAGAAGTGTGACCAGAAGATGATTCAGCAAACCTGTACCTTGTTTGGGCTAGATTTGGTAAACATTTCTCATATCAAAACCTATATTTTGTGTGTGCTAAAAATAACTAAATTGAATCCAAAATGGTCACTGTTTGAAAAGCATTTGATTTATCGTGAGGAAACCAATTTAGAAATTTTTTATTTCAAATTAGTCTCAACATTTATGTCCACTTAGTATAAGTCTTAATTTCAAGGGAATTTTAGAGAAGTAAAAATAATAATCAAATTTGGCTACACACTTTACCATATACATTTTTGGTAAAAAATAAAGATCAGTGGAAAGTTGCAATGTATTGTATTTCAAAAACATTTGCGGGATTATTTATTTTTAATACTTAAAATCTGTTACAAATTTAAAAGATAAAATCACTTGTTTTCAAGTAATAGAGATATTTATTCTTAAGAGAATGTTTG
Source organism: Gryllus bimaculatus (assembly GCA_017312745.1). Lineage (NCBI taxonomy): Eukaryota > Metazoa > Arthropoda > Insecta > Orthoptera > Gryllidae > Gryllus > Gryllus bimaculatus. Next base: position 825,404 of record BOPP01000316.1, read on the forward strand.
ATTATTGAAAAATTTCATGTAGCACACCTGCTTCATGATTTACATAAAGGGAAATGAAGAATGCTGAGCAATTACTCTTCACTGCTATAATTACATTCAGATTATAAAAGTACTTCTATTAAGGATTACAACCCCATTTTAACAATGTCCTTCACATTAAGATACATTGAATAATGATCTAGATGTTTCCGAATGAAAACTGTCCATTAATTAACACATTATTAATAACTTGTTGTCAAATATATTAACTTTTAAGTGCTCATTTACATGCTCTAGAACACATAAATCATCTTCCTAACTTGAGTTTTAAAATAACTCTTTCTCTTCTATGTGTTAACAATAGGAGCGCCCACCTCCTGTGCCACCAAGTCGTCCTTACACTGTAGCAGGGAACACAAAACTTGGTTACCCTCAAACAAGAGTAATGAAAATGCCATTCCCAGGTAGGAGCATTTTATTCTTTGATTATAGTAATGATAAGTGGTAAATTTTACATTAGATAAAATATCAATAATTTAAAGGTGCAGAAATCATGTAAGTTAGTATGTTTTTGAATAAAGAGATTAAACTTTTGGGCAGATAAAATGCAACAAATTGTAAAGCATATGCTCAAATATTTTAATAAATGCAATAAAAACAGAGTTTATTAAACAAAGTGTTGTATTAGTCTGGGTGTTTTAATTGCCACGAACAACAAATTGTTGGTCTCTCAGGCTCTGTGTATTACATAATGTTGCTCTGTGCATTACATATTGTTGGTCCACAAGAAATAATTCTGTTTTCTTCCAAACTTTTTACAATGTTGATTCTAATTCCAATTGTTTCAATTTAATCAAAGTTACTGTTGATTTTAAAACTTAAGACAGTGTTGTGATTTAGTTTTGAGTTTGTCACAATGCCTTTTGTCCCTCATTTTCCCATCAGTAATGAAGTAGTTAAGACCTTCAAATGAAGAACCCTATAAAAGTTGGTCAAAAAATGAAGTTAATTTTGTCTGAGGTATATAAACTTAAAATTACTCATAAAAATTTTGAATTGAATCATGACATATCACTGAACAGTTTTGGTGTCTTGAAACAATTTAAATAATAATTAACTAATAACTGCACTATTTTTAAGTTTTTAAATGAAAATATTCAATGTTTGAAATGTGTTTCTTTTTGGCCTGGTTTCAACAATTTGGTCATTGGCAACCTTCGATATAAATAACAATGATTTTACCAGTATTTTTATTTAGTAATGTAATAATTAGAATTACAATTATTTTGTTGTTAGATCTATTTGTCCAGTTTAATATTTTTTTAAAGATGAATAATTTTAATACATTCTCATGGAGACTGGTAGAATTATACTAATTTTAAATATATTCCTAATCACAACAATGAAGAGAGTAGAAATTATTCATTCTTTCAGGATAAAATCAAATTAATTCATTGTTCAGTGATTGGACATTCTAAATTGGTAGGTCAGAATTCTTGATGAATTGTTTGTCTTTTTGACAGAAGATGCTAATGGGGAAGTGGTGTTGCTGAAAGGAGATACTGTGCTTGTGGTGGGAGCCTCCCAGAGACGTGGACATCTGGTTGTAGAACACAACAACATGAGTTTGCATGTGCCATTCCAATTTCTTGAACTTAAACCTCTTGGTGTTAGTATATAATGAAGATGAAGAATGATTATTGTGATATAGAAGAGAATACTAACTGAAAACAGTGCAAGAAATATCCAGTATTGAATGAACTCATTCCAAGTAACAATTGTTTTTCTGTCTCATTTGGTTCCTTTAGTCATATAGTAGCAAGTGTGAATAAATCCATAGTACAATGGCTAATGAGAGTCATTAGCAATTTAAAACTGAATCCTTATATCTGTGGCTCTTCATTCCAAAATACTGTTACAAATAATACCTTGTCATGTAAATTTTAATATATTACAATTTTGTTCAAACAAGGGTAAAGCAAAATGACAACAACAAGGCAGGTATTATAAGTATTAGAAAACCTGCTTTTTTAATGCTTCTATCTTATTTCAGCAAACACCCGAAACATTTTGTTATTAAAAAATATTGATTAATTAGAGTATGATAAATATTTTATTTTATTTTTTCATAAGTGCTTCCATGTTATTGATTTCTTCAGATTGATATATCTGGTGCCTAAATTTATTCAATATGCTAGAGAAAAAAGAAAATATATTGTAGAGATGTTCCGATATAATGCTAAAATATAAATATTTTTTATAATAGACAATATTAATGATAAAGAACATTGGGTAGTTTCTTTATATGAAATGTCTCAAAAAGCATTTTTGCATGTAGAGAAGTTTTCTATGCTTCTTTAAATATTTTGTAAGTTCAGTATTTCTAAAATTTTATAAGTGACATGTGCATATATTTTTGTTAATGTGTCAGTGATATTGTTTATCTATTCAACTATGAGAGACAGAAATGATAAAAGCTCTCGGTGTGGGGATTGTGATTTGAGTGTTTCTCATTCAAAGAGAAGAAACTTCAAGAACTGAGCAGTGTGTAATACGCAACTGAACTTGCCAACCAGCACCCACAATAAAACATTAAATGTGTGTACAAAGCAATTCTCCATGTGCCAACAGATAGTATTCATTTCATTTGTGAAATAGTTAAAGAAAAATCATAAAAACAGTCTGATCAGAGCATAAAAATTAATAATGTGTATATAATCTATTTTCTTATGCTGATCCATTACTTAAATGATACTGTAATAAATTACCTATTATAAAATATAAGTAAACTTGTGTTCACTCTTCAAGTATTTGTTCTTTAAAAAGAATGATAATGTTTTGCAGGTACCTAGAGCCTATTCATTGCACTACTTCATGATTCTGACTGAATTATTTATAACTGAAAAATTGTAACTATAAGATATTAATTCACAAAATGGTTGGAGAAAGCATCAGAAGATTGTTAACAACCTAAAAACTAATTAATATTACTGCATTCTTTTATCAATATGTCTTTTGGACTCAATAAAATAAAGAATGTAGAAAACTCATGAATTCTTCAATTCTTAATGTACAAAAGTTAACTTTAAAATTTTCATGGACATTTTTTTTATTCATTGGAATGTATGAACTTTTGAATCATGTTCAAAAATATATATTTGTGTAAGGAAAGGAAATTTATGAAGAAATGAGTGAATTGATTCTTTGTTTCTTGACAGTCAATATCTGAAGGAAACAATGAATAGTATACACTGTGCATTGATATATTTTTTCTGTAATATATATTGTTTTTCTTTTGTATAAATATTAATTACATTTTAAGCTGAAAATGATTTTTCCCAGATTACAAAACCTTCCTCAACCTATGATAGTGTTTCTAATGGAAACATAATTCAGAAAACTAGGTACATTTTCTTTTTAATCAAATACATTGGAAATGAATATCATAGAAATTAGGAACAGGTGTTATGAATTGTCTGTCATAAATGTTACCAATGTTTCACAAAAATATATGGAAGAATAGATAACAGGTTCACTAGTTTCAATTGGAAGATTTGTTCTTTCTTTGGATAGTAATTGAAACATTAGTACCGGTTGGTATATGGAATAGTTTTGTATATGCCTAAACAGCTTCATACAGACATTTGAAACTTCCGTGAATTTTTATAGAAATTTACCACAACAAGTTCAAAAGATGTTACTAGGCTTTTCAATTCTTTTTACTGAACTCTCTGCGTATTGTATAGGGAATTTTCAATTTCCATTGCCTTCTCAGAAAATGAAACCTTGTTGGTAGGTAGGAGACCACTCAGCAGAAAGGGCCTCACTTGGTTGGTGTGAACTATGGGTCGCACCCACAAAACAGATTGAGCTTTTTCAGTAGTTGTCATGTGAGACACTCCTTCTATTATGTAGCCACTGGTATTCTGCATCCCATAAGTAGTTTCTGGAGAGAAATGGACTTTTACTAAGGAATTTTAATATTATGACATTGGTACTTCAATGTGCAGAACACCATATGTAACTAATAAAAACAAGTTTCCCCAAACAATTTTTATATAAATATAACAAATTATACAAGATTATAAATTTGAAGAGATTGTACGATTCAAGAAATGGTTGTAGTGTTGTAGTTGTTCTACAGGTTTCTGGAAAATAATTAAATAAAAGAAGAAAGGCATTGTTTTGAATATACAATCCTTGTTAGATTTAATATTCCCGTGCGATAACAAAAATTAATTGTGTCATTTGTCTGTGCACCTTAATCAAACTTTTTCACACATGAGAACTCAGAGGCAGGATTTCAGATCTTTTTTTGTGGAAGGCACAGGGAACCCCCACATAAAATGGTAAAAAGTTTTCCTAAAACAAATGGCATATGAGTAGTTACATTATAACTCTAATATAAACATAATATTTTTGAAAGATTTCTTAGCTGCAGCTCACACTCCTCTACAGCCAGAAACATGTTTTTTATTTTAATTTTTTTAACCACTTAATACTATTTTATCTTATTGAAAAAATATGAAAAACAACAAAATAATTTATAGTATCAGAGAAACATTTTTTGGTATTTTCTCAGCGTCAAATTTAAATGCAAAGTTCTTCTAGAAAAAAGAATTACTGTCTTAAGTCTTAGAATACTGGAACAGACTTGAAAAAACTTCAACTCAAAACTTCTTAAAAGATCAGGCATTGAGATTTTTTCAGATTTTATCGATTGCTGAGCTGTAGATAAAAAAACAACAATATATTTTAACTATTTTAAACCACATACACTTGGGAAATGGCTGCAACAGTTCTGTGTTTTAATTTGATTGTTTATTATACATTTGTAATGTAAATTGTCCTGTTGTCCAAAAGAACAATGAAAATTTTTTGATAATGGTACCAACATTATGATTAAAGCAACACATTTGCTTTTATAATAATAGAAAAGTGAAATTACTCAAATAACATTGAATATAACAGAAAATATCCAGCTGATATGACAGGTTCGCTTTTTTTACAGTGTAAACATGACATCAAATATAATGAATTAAGGCGGCTCCACACTTTCGGCAATCGCTGAGCAGCGAGCTACTGCTCACCCAATCCCAAACAACTGATATGTTTGGCGAATGTTCGCTCCCTTTGATGTGCCCTAAAGACCCACGCGCGGTGGTTAGGGCGAATACCGAATGTTCAGTGCTTCGCAAATAGCAAGCAACCCGTCCACACCACTCGGGATTCGTCAAATGCCGCATGTGTGGAGCCGTCGTAATTCATGATATTTGATGCCACTTCTACACTATGAAAAAAGCGAACCTATCATATTCACTGAATATTTTCTGTTATTCCAGTAATTTCACTTTTCTTTTTTTACTGATAAATTGTGGAGTCCCGCAAGGATCCATTCTTGGCCCAATACTATTCCTTATATACATAAATGACATGCCTTTGGCTTTAAGGAATAACAAAATAATTTTGTTTTCAGATGACACAAACATAATCATCAAAGCAAAAACACAACAATCATTACAAAAAATGAAACTCACAAAACTTTGCAAGCACTAGTAAAATGGTTTCAAGACAACAAACTCATCATAAAGACCGACAAGACAGTCTCTATAAATTTCATGAATCCCCGATCTAAAGAAAAACTCTCACGGCATTTGCTCACAAACAATAACCCTGTAACAATGGCTGGTATGAATAAAAGTAAGCAATTACTCTTTGCTCCGAGTTTAGGAGATCCTTCTCAGTTTCGTATGA
>BOPP01000316.1:831766-868494 GCA_017312745.1 Gryllus bimaculatus
ATAAAGTTAAGCGTTTACTCTCTAGAGTGAGCACTTGCTCCAAAATTTCGGAGGGACCTTAGTAGCAAACTCACGTTTGAAAAATAAGGTTAAATTGGCCGATTTTTTTTTTTTTTTACCGTGTGTTGATATGCTGATGTAACGGATTAAAAAAATGACCAGAGAAGGCGAAATTCTCGTGATGAAGACTAATAGAATCTTGGCCGATTCGAAAAGAACAATGTATGGTTGGTACGATTTTTTTCGGCGTTTGCTTTCAGGCGCTCTTTTCTACTTGGATTTTTTCTGGGTACTGTTTTTTCAAATTTTGTCATGTTTCGTTTCGACCACGGCGTACCTGGTATGTGGATCTTTTCAAAAATAATTTTATATTCGCTTAGCATTTTGGCAAAAACTAGCTGGGCCTCTGGCGCCTGTTTTTCGTTACTGCTACTCATATTCGAATTTAAAGAACCAGACAACAAAACATTGCTCTTTATTCCGCACTCACGTGCGCGACGCGCGAACGTATGTAACGTCTTTGATATTCAAGAAACCAATTTTTAAAACTCTTAGCCTGCACTATCACTTGTTCAGCACTACGTTGTTATGTTCAATGTTATTTGTGCAAATGCTCACGAGACATGAGTAAGTTCTTCGGAGACATACGAAGTTTTTATTCATACGAAATGGATCTTCTGCTCAGTGCCGCGGAGTAGACTCACTTTGCTCCGGAGCAAGTACTCCTGAGCAAGTGCTCAGTTTTATTCATATAACCCAATATCTCATTAAACTACCTTCCTCGGTCTAACAATTCAAGAAAATCTAAAATGGAATGCTCGCATCTCAAATCTTAACAAGAAACTCGCCAAATCTTGCTATGCCCTATACACCCTTAGGTCAAGCTCTAACATTGAGACACTTTGAACAATGTATTTTGCAAATGTGCTCTCACACCTAAAATATGGAATAATATTCTGGGGAAATGCCCCTGAAAACACTCGCACATTTATTATCCAAAAAATAATATTGAGAACAATGACTAGCCCTCATAAGCAGGAGTCTTGCAAACCCTTGTTCAATAAACTAAGGATTCTTCCTCTACCATGCATGTATACATTTGAAATAGCGATCTTCGCAAAGAAAATTCTCATGGAAAACAAAGACACTTTAACTTTAAATTCCGATGTACACAACTACAACACCCGTCAAAAGGATAACCTGCATGTTCTGAAACAACACTTTATCAAAAAAGTACCCTAATAGAGGGCATTACACTTTACAACAAACTAGGCAATGATATTAAAGACATAAACACAATTCATTCATTTAAAAGTAAATTGAAAGCTTTCCTGCTTAACAACATGTTCTACAGTGTAAAAGAGTATTCAAATTACAATAGTTCCTTTAAAAAATATAAATAAATAATATCGCATCCTGTGAAATAGAAGGAGAATGCCTGTCAAAAACAAAAAATTATGTTTCTCTCTGGATTCGCTAGACGTATTAGGTGCTGCACTAGGACTAGTACTAAAAATAATTATCTACTGCATAATGTCCTAATCTATCATTAGCATTATTGTAGTATAATTTTTAGGCCAATGACTCCACTCGATCAGGTTTTGTTCAGTTTCCCTGGTCCAGCAAATGCTGAGATGGCCCCTTGTTTGCTCCTGAACAGTAATGTAACTTCGCTCTCTCCACCCAAGAACTCATACTGACTCGTCATACACGATTGTAATTATTTATGTGAATCAATAAATATTATTATTATTATTATTATTATTATTATTATTATTATTATAAAAGTGAATGTGTTGTTTACTGAGCGTGAACGCTCAGTAAACATACAGTATGTTAGAGTCCAAAAATTTCGCGTTTACAATTTTTGAAAAAGTGAGAAAGTGAAAATATAGGAATGACGTCGAGTAAAACTCTTCATTATATTATATTTTAAGTATGTTTTTTCATTATAATGTATAAGATACACTGTTACTAAAGGCGGCTCCACACATTCGGCATTTGCCGAACAGTATATACAACTTTTGTATATTTTACATTAATGTCACATTCATTTGAAAATCGGTATTTGCACGCATAAGACCGTAACTGTGAGAAGTCGAACGTAATAAGTAGGGGCGGATTTTCATGATCTAAAACGTCACCAAAATGCTCTTAAAATGTGTTTAAAATGCACCGAAAGCAAAGAAAAATGACTTAAAAAATTTGATCAATTTCTTTAAGATAAATAACTCAAGCTTTTGGGAATGTTACTGATGTAATCAAGGCTTCTTTCTTTTGTTCCAGTGAACTCAGCTTGCAAACTTTTAGTTTGGACTATTCTTTACAACAAAAAAAGTCTGCCTTTATTTATCGCGAAATTGGCCGAACTGGAAATGGCGTCGATAGGCGTCACAGGAACCTTAAATTACAAAGTACTCACAACGGCTGACTTTAAAATATATGAGCAAAAAAATCGAATAGGTAACTCAGGAAATCTGTGGTGAACATTCGTTGCATCTCTTAAATATTGTTTGAAGCAAGTACCACTAAAATGATATTAGAATCGATGAAATCAGCGCAAAATACATTAAAAATTACGCAAAAAGGTGAAAAATGACTTATTAATCGAACTCTATGAAAAATGCAAAGAAATTATATAAAAATGGGTCATTTCACCGTGAGTCGGATCCGCTCACATGCATACTCGCCGTTACTCAAATTCTCTGCAGAGTCTAGTTGAATGTGGCGTTTTAAAAATATTTTCATCTGTTGAAAATCTATGGGATCCATAGCTTTGTTTAAATCAGTTCTTACAGTCTAGCATTGGACATACCAATGAATCGTAGTAGCTAATACTGTTTTAACACTAGTTACTGTTTCAAACGTAGTTTTAATCCTGTTCAAAAATTTCCAACCCCAAATGACCTTGTATCTTACCTCCATAGGGGATATGAACTGGCAATATTGCAATTTCAAAATTATAAACGCCGTAAATATACTTGCGAATGAAGTACGAATAAAACTGAATGGTTAGAATTTAGTAGATACATTTTTTACGTTTTTTGTTAATATGCACACAAATGCAAATAAAAAATCATCTGTCAGCTGCTCTTCAGCATTATTCTCTAATAAGATCATTCTCAATTAGTTCCAAAAATTTTGTCACAAAATCTTCTACAACTACATTTTATTATTCCTCGGATTTTCTTAACACTTCCATATATTCTCCCGTAATTTTTGAAGCGATTAAAACTCCATGAAGTCAGTCTAATTGTATTTATTTCTTCAGAAGTAGAAAGGCAGAAGCCATTGCTCTATTTATCGTTTTGTAAGCGAATCTGTACAAAAATTAAAACTCGGCTGCTTTGTATGTTTATGTGAATAATGTGTTAGTTATGTTTTAATTGAAATTGTTACGCACATTCACTTGAAAATCGGTATTTGCACGCTTAAGAATGAAAATGTGAGAATCGAACGTAAGAACATAAATGTGCTTCTGTAGCATTACTCAACGTTTGGTTTTCTCCGTATTTACCTGAAGTTCTTCAATTTCAGTAAGTTCCAAGGCAATACTGTTGGTGAGTTTTCGAAAATGCATTTTTAAAAAGACGTTAATATGGATGGAAATTAAATTAAATCTGCCGCGGGGCGATATACTTGTCGCATTCAACGCAACTTACATATATCTATTTGGGTGGCGTTGGTTTAATTCCCGGTGTACTCACTAAAATGTTAAAACACGCAAAAACACGTGTTTTGATTTGTTTTAGAATCTTCGGGCCGGATCCAAAAACAAATTATCAGTTCCCCATTAGGAAACCGAGACGTATTGAATGACATCTGATACGTTTCGATTGGAGCACGGGGGGTGGTCTAACCGTGAGTGACGCACACATGCACTCTCACTGTTTCTCAAAAACAGTATAAGGATTTTTTTGTCAAAATTCAGAAAAAAGTAAATCTTTTATGGTATAAATTTGAAGATCCGCGAAATGGAATGTCTAAATATATAATTTTTTAATTGTCCCCAACATGGGAGGGGGACAGTTGCTCGCCTCTGTTGAAGGGCTTTTTTTGTATAAAAGCTTTCAAGAGAAATTTCCTTTGTCACAAAAAATACACTTCCTTCCTGCGCGCTAACATGGAAAACTGTCATGTACAGTTTTCTTGATTGTCATATCGCTGTGAAAGCATTGCATGCGAGTGAATTCCAGAAGTCAGAAAAAATCCCAGCACATGCGCCTCACCGTCGATCTGTCTATATCTCTCCCATGCTATATTTTATACATTCTGGAACTGGTTTGACGAGGCAGTACGAGTAGTAATCACATGTGGCCACGCGTGAAAGCACGGGATCAGCGCGGGGCACCCGCTTGCACATGTTTCAGAACAGTAGAATTGGTTAAATGATTTGATTAAGTGATTGCGGAAACGTCAACTGCAAAGTCATTATTCACCTAAGTGTAGTGCGTGCCTTGTTATCTCGGGTGGTGGCCTGGTGTTGTTCGGAAAAACCATGAAAAACTACCGTTCAGATCAGCCGACCGCTAGAATTCTCCTCCCGACTGCAGCTGAATTCGACCTAGCTATGTAGCCAGTGACGAATACCCTGCCACCGTCGAGACCCGAACTCGTGGACCTCCTGGTCAGAGGCACTGCAGTGACGTCACTTGATGCCCCGAGACACCTTTACAAGGGAAAAGGCGAGAGACAGGAAGGAGTGGAGGAGGATATTTGAGCAGGCCAAGATCACATCGGATTGTTGCGCCAAATGAAGAACGTATTTCAACTGAAGCAAACATCTCTTATGCGTTTCCTTTGGTAATTCAGCTTTTTCTCGATTATTTTGGGGGAGAGGGGGGGTCTACCAGAGCAAAAAACAATTAACTCGTAGGGTAGTGAGGCAATCAGCCTCCGAAAAGTAATAAAAGACTTGAAGTGAGGTTAGTGTTGTGTTCATTTGGTAATATGTGAAGTTGAATTTGTTATCGAAAGCAAGATCAGACATTGAGAATTGAAAAGACAATCTGTGCCATAAAGAATACGTGATAGATTTTCTTTTGATGTCTGGTCGTCGTTTCATTTGCCAATAGCGTCTTATATTGTGTTTACTTACTATTAGGTTTATTAATATTATTATAATTAGTTGCCTTTTTTGAGGTTATTCTTTTCAGATAAGTAGTAGAGAGTGTGAGGGATCCTTGTATGCTGCTGAATAATCGTTTGACTTCATTATATAAGTCATTAGCGGATTGAATGTGCGGATGTTTGTAGTTGAGTTTTAAATTTTCCTGAATGTGGCCTTCGGGCGCTCGCGCGATTTAGTGTCACATGCGCGATCGCGGGGCGGTATTTTTGCCGCCGCATATCATTCTTTCCTTTTCTCAATATTACAGCTTTTCTTGATCGTCAGTAATGGGGAATTTATTAAATAACATCAACCGGGCATTGTAGTAGATTAAAAATGTATTCAACCAATTTTATTCTCTCGAAAAGAAATTTCTGTAGATAATCTGCAAAATCAGTCTTCTACTTTGTCTTCACAAAACACTGTTGACAAATATATATAACACAATAATGGCATATTAAAAATCAAAATTAAAATCTAACGAAGTAGGAAGGTAGAAATTGAATAAGTACGATGAAAATGGCAAAGAGGGAGAAAGAGAATGTGTAGGTAGCTAAATATGTTATAATAAAACGAGAATAGTAAGTATTGGGAATGAAGATCACTAAAAACACGAAATCTTCCACAAATTACACGAAATGAATAACCCATTCATTTAATTTACACAATTATTATCATAAGAGGATTATCATTACATTTTTATAACAAAATTCGAACATATGCATCACAATCGTAGAAAAAACTGGAACAGGCGCGATCGTGTGGCGGTGCCGCCTATATTTTTGCCACCAATAACTGGCCGCCAGTTTGGAAGTCCGATGGCCGGGAATGCGCAGTAGCTAGGGAAAACCACGTGACGGTCACGAGCGAATAGACTTCAGTCTTGAATTCACAGCGGAAGAGCACGGAGTTCCCGAGCTTCCTCACGCATATCGACTCGTTTCTTAGGTTATCGTGTTGTTTTTTCGAACAAAGAGTTCGAACAATATGGTTGAAGAAATACGTAAGCGTGAAGTGCTGAGGAGTCAAGCGCGAAACGTGGTGTACGCAGTTTATTCATTCTTCAAGAAGGAAGCCACCCTAGTCTTGGCGTTGCCAAAGTTTGACAGCGGACATTTTGAAGACTGCCAAATTATCTCTTGCTGTTTCGGGATCCGTTCTTCTGAAATCACCTGGGAAACACTGCAGAAAATCACGTACGATAACAAATCTGGACGATTCTGTCAAACGGCAGTGCGGCGGACTGTATTACAATTTTACGAACGAGGTGAATACCCTTCTGGAGAAAAATTAACCCGGAACTTGTGATATATTATTATGTCGCAACTTCCGGGTCGTGGTATACATCGAATATAAGGGAAGTGTGAGGCCATTGTTCAATATTTTAAAATATATATTTTGAATATGTTAAATGCAAAGATGGTAGAAAGTTCCTCATATAACACAGAGACATTGTGGAAGCTCGCGTTGGGTTTTTTAGGTTAAACGCACGAGTTTCGCACTCGAAAACCTAACCTCAACGGTGGGAAACTTCTTAAAATATAAATTCAACTTTTTCTGCATAAAAGTTAGTTGTCCGTGAACTCTGTGACGTATGTAGAGTGTCCTTAAATTATTGATGTTATCAAAAAATGTTCGATATCCGGAACTTACAACCATTTGTAAGTTCCGGATATCGATATCCGTAAGTTAGAATTTGTATATTATTTCATATTTCTTTGTTCGTTTCCTCTTCGAGCTTTTGTTAAAAGTTTTAAAATTCATCTTCAGAAATTATTACAAACTATTTTAAATCGCGTCGTTTAATTGAGTTAAATGTGAAAAGCAATAGATAATTTTTCTTTGCCTAATAAGATCTGGGGATAAAAAACAAGTAATTTTAATGAACATAAAATTATCAATTTAATTATATTTTACTATTTTCATTTTTTTGGTAACGTTATCAACAATGCTAATAGGCAAAACGTGCATATGAATTACCCGTTATTGTTGCGTGTATCCCATTGTTGTAATGCTGCACCGACAACAAGGCGATAATGACTGCTGACTTTTCTTTTGCATTAATATAAACAATAATTTTATTTACGCCTAAAATACGCATCGTACATCGTTGGTACATTTATATAGAACGTGAAAACACTGAATTCAATGACAGAAAGCTGTTTTTGTTGAAACATTTGAATTAAAAAATATTTTCATGCTTCGTTTGTTTAAGAATTTTTCAAATGGTAGTTGAAGTATGAGACGTAAACTGTTATATTAAAACATCACATATCCATTAACAATATCGCGAGAAAGTATGTGTTTCGTAGCACCACTATTTGATGTATAGGACGCTGAAATGGCAGCAACTGATCTGTCGGCTCATTTTGAATTTTTTACATGGAAGGGACACTTGCAGAATAAGCAATAATCCCAACTAATAATAACCGAATTCCAAACGAATTTTAAAATAATAATTTCATTTCATATTTTTCGGATTGAATGAGTTTAATATTCCCTTCTAACCAAAGATTTCTGAAGCAATTTCAATTACGATATTACCCAAAGGGAGACCAGAAGATTTATTGAACATAAAAATATTAAAATGAGCATGGTTTTGGGCGTTTAAAAAACTGGTATTCACGATTTCTCTCCCTCGCCGCTAAAGAAAGATAAACCTGAACAGTCGACAAATCCAGCGATTTGCACCACGCAAGAATGCTTCGCTTCGCCATTGCTTCACTCTCACCTTCAAGTGAAGCTTGAATTTTCAGGATTAGGTATACCAAATGCGAATTAACACGTACAAGAAGCTAGAATATGCACTATATCTGCTAATGTTATGTCTTTCTCAATAAAATAATTAATGAAAAAGTGCAATATGTACATTTTAGATTGAGAAAAATAAATAATAAACGCACAAATATATCTAGTGCTTTTATTGTCTAATTATTTAATACATTTGTAACACATTTTGTAACAAACTTATTTACATTGTGTTTTGTGGGCGAAGCGATGTATAATTAAAATTAATTTCAGTGTGTTTACATCACTTAAACCCACTGAATCGATTTTGCACATAACAGATTTAACCAAAAATATGGCGATCTCTTATTTCTGTGCTATCGTGGCCACAGATATTCACAGAACACATAAAACGCCAACATTCTGTAAATAGTTTCCGCATTACCTTCAGAAAAAGTTCTCATCCAATTTAGTTTTGAATATTCTTACTAAAGACGACGAGTTCCCTTCTAAAGCTTTTTCTTATTATTGCACAGTTACTTTGTATCTGAAAGGCGACAAGTGGCGTAATCACAACAAAAAATTGGATTAAATGTAGTTCCTTCAATCATAATGTCAATAAAGTTTTCAAGAAACTTAATCGTTTGTTGTTCAGTGGGGTTGAATGATATTGCTTAAAAAAATACAATTTTCTAACGAGAATATTACGCTCCGATTCATCATATCTTCTGCGGTAATGAAAAGGCTTGGGTGTTACCCTTTGTTTTTAAGGAAAGAATCTCCTCCCCATGAAATCGGCAAACGATAAACGGAACGAACGAGGGCATTCCGTGTTTAGAAAAGTGTGTATCTTTGATAATGGTGTCGTTTAATTTTATCCCTTTGTTTTAGCGAAGAAAAAGTTTGAAATATCTGCATTACGCACAAAAAGTGTGAGAATATGATATGCTACGTTAGATCGGTTGTGAAGAAAATATTCTATTTGCAGGATATTTAAATACATTAGGAAAGCATTTGACAACGAAGTATTTAGTCTTCGTAACATGTGTCTTTGTTTTCTAGGACAATACGTAGCCCTGGTAGCGTCTTAACAAAGCTCCGTGTAGTCTCATAAGTTAAATAGCCCGGGATATCGCGAGTTGCAGGGTGAGTGAGCGTCTGGGAACCTCGGATAGTAACAGCAATTTTACCCCTGACCTATAGAGATGAAGGAAATGACTTACGATTTGGCGTACGAATGACCATATTCAAAAAGAATTACTCAACGTTTAACACCAAAAAGAATTGGAATGTTGTAATGCAAGTAACAGATTTTTTTTAAATCTGGGACCGAAATGTTTTGGCTGTTTTTAGACACAGAAAAAGAACCCGTCGGAGATTTGCGATATCGTTCTCCGTTTTCTAAGCATGATGCGTAATTTCCTCTTCGTTGAACGATAGCACGACAGCAAGGTCGCCTGACAAAGGTTCCCGGGCGCGGTTACGCCTTGTGGAAGTCGCAGAAGTCGTAGGCGCCGCCGCAGTAGGCCGTGAGCCACGTCTTGTCCTCCTTGGCCCAGCGGTACAGGTCCTCGAAGGCGCAGGCGCAGGCGAGGGGCGTGTCCGAGATGTACACGTAGCCGGCGTGGAGGGCGTCTTGCAGCGCCGCGGGCCGCAGGCGCACCAGCGTGTTGCGGCTGACGTCGAGCCAGCGCAGACGCCCGCCCGCCGGCAGCTGCTCCTCGTCCACCGCCGTCACCACGTTATCCTGAAGGTACAGGTAGGCCAGGGAGTGCAGGTGTCTGAAGGCACCGGCGAGGCGCGGCACGCCGCTGCCAGTCAGCGACAGCTCGTACAGGTTGGGCGTGTCCCGGAAGGTCTCCGCGGACAGCGCCTCCGCGCGCGTGCGCGCCGCGTACAGGTAGGCCAGCTGCGGGTGCGCCAGCAGCGGCCGGTCCTCCGGGAACGTCAGCGGGTTGTCGTTGAGGTAGAGCGTCGTCAGCGCCGGGAAGGGCAGGAAAGCGCCCGCGTCGATCGTCGCCAGGCTGTTGTTGGTGAGGTCCAACTCGATCAACGCTTCGAACTGGACGCCCGCCGGCGGGGCCAGGATCTCCGCAATCAGATTGTCCCTGATGCGCAGCTTCCTCAGGGCGTCCACTTGGGCGAAGGCCGCGAGGTCGAGGGAGGGGAGGAGGTTCTCGTCCAGATAGACGTTTCGCAGAGCCGGCAACTGGGCGAAGAAAGCGTCGCCGACGGCGGCCAAAGCGTTGCCGGCGAACCAGAGAGTGTCGATGGCCGGCCAGGGCCCGCCCGGCGGCGCCGCCAGCCCCGCGTACGAGCAGTTGAGCCAGTCGCGGTAGCACTTGCAGCCGTCGGGGCAGAGGTCCGCGCGCTGGGCGCTCCCGCTCAGCGACAAGCACAGCACGGCCGCCAAGGCCACCGCCCACGCCACCTGCCACATGAGCAACATTGGCTTTGCATTTGATGTTCACTTTGTTCACTCGTTAACGTAATATTTAATAATTATTATACTCCTTTAATAATTGTATTATTCGTACAGCCTTTCACTCCTTCGTTTCCAAAGGCCGAGTTAGCTCAAAATTTACATTGCGGGTGACTGTAGTGGTTCTAACCGAGAGGTTCCAGGGTTCGAGTCCCTACGAAGGCGGATTTTCGACACTAGCTACGTATAAATATATAAAATTTAGCTTGGTCGACGTCAGCCTCTGTCTGAAGGAGAATTCTAGCAGCCGGCTGCGCTGATCCATAGTTTTCCGTGGTTTCTCCGATCAACACTATGTGAAAGTCGGAGTAATTCTCTAACAAACGGACCACTGATCTTGCGCGAGTTTCCTTCCCTTTCTTGTATTATCCTCACACACACACTTACATGCTCTACACTACCATGCATGTCGGGAGACCAGCCTTGGGAGCTTAGAACTTCTCTCGACGGGGCGGTGCCCCACTGGAAGTAGAAATACCCACATACCAGCGTGGAGGTCGGCGCTGGATATCACCACTCAATGGGGAGGATCACCGTCTCATACCCAGGTATAAAAACAGTCACTACACTCACGTGACTAATGTCAACAGGTTTTGCAAATTTACAATTTTTTAAACACTGATTTGCTTAAAGAACATACATTCATTTCTTGTTTGAAATCAATTAACAAAATCTTATTACGCATATTTTACAATATTTGTGATGACTGAGCACATTTTGATTTAAGAGCACATTTAGGCATTGAAACAAATTTGATGTATTTTAAAAACGTTCTTCTCTAAAATGTAAGCCGCAAAATTGCTTTCGTGTTTGAATCGCGTGGTGTCGGGTTTGAATCGAGCCATTTCATCAGACTGATATCTTGCCATGTTTGCGCGATTGATCGTGAGAAATAAACTGCACCTAGGCTTGTAACTCCTCTACCGGTGTCGAACGAACTGCTGTGTGATTTTTTTGCTACGGACTCGGCAATGCATAGGCTGCAATGACTCTCCAGGTTCTTTACTCCAAAACGATGCGTCAGTGCACAAGAAAAGTGAAGTATATAAAAATGTCATTTTGCAGGAGAACGGTTTCCATTTATCCCAAGGCATAACGAGGTCGCGGGGAAGGTAATTAGCTTTCTAGAGTTCGTGGACACTGCGTCCGAAGCCACTGGCACGTGGTTTAAAACTAAGGGTTATACAAAGTGCTCTGGAGTAGAGGTATCCCACTGGATACCTGATCCATGGCAATCTTCAGATAAGACAATGGAGAAATTAGTTGAGAGTTATTGTTCCAAGAGCGATTTTAATTTCCTGTTCCTTTACTAAAGTAAGGATTAAAATGAAATACATCAGTCATTTTTCAAATTGTCTGTGACAGTGAAATTAAACTTTTTGAATCGAAAAGATCATGGTTTCGAAACCGCGTTTAGTGCAATTATTATATTTATTGGTCACATGCGTCTTTAACCCTTGTGAACATGCAACCCTATAAGTTTGTTAAATGCACTTGTACCTAACTGTAGGTACAGAAATTTAAAATCCTTAGCAATAGGTTTTAACATCCTTAGCAACGTAAATAAGCAACCATCGATTCTTCGCAAATGAAAGGTTTATTTAGAAAAATCATAGCGTTGTACAATAATCAGATTCAAACAATTTAGAATAAAAGTAACTCATTAGTCTTGGGGTATTCATTGTCAATTGTTCCGTTGAAGAATTTATATAATGTATATGAAGTAAATTAACCACACTTTTTTGGCATACCAACAAATTAAAATTACGAATTTTCAGCGTCCATCTTTCTCGAGCCACGGTATACAAGTGCATTGTTGAAACATATATCGCAAGCAATACCCAACAATATCGATTATCGTGCCGCAACAAAAGATTTCATGTGTTTCATATCGCAGTAATGTAAATTTTCTCATAAAATATTGAGATTTTATGGTGACTGATAAAATGATGAACATACCACGAAATGTTACAGTGTTATTACTGCCTCGCTCAAATTAAAAATCTCGGCTCCCCTACGCTCCGCCTCGATTTTTAACTTTTGGCATCGGCAGTAATAAGACTCACAACATTTCTAGGTATGTTAATAGTTATAACCTTCTACGTTCAGGTTAGAAGGTTTAACAGACAAAGGTTCTTGCCTATTAACAATATTGCCGTTAAGAGAAACTTATTAATTTCACATTATTGCTATAAACAAATAACAATGTTACAACAATAATAAAAACAACATAAAACTAAAATGAGCAAATAATTTACCAATCAAACATATTCCTGCCCTTAGCAAAAATGATAAAACAAGGCGAAATTTAAAAATAAAATAAACGAAAAATACTAATGAATATAAACACAATTCAAAATATCGGATATTGAATAGAAAACTTCAGGTAATACACCATTACCATTTTTCGTGATATTCCGAGCGGGCTTTGCATTTACCTTGCCTTGCTTGCGCGTGCACACCCCATTCTGAATTTGGAAGGAAAATGAGAGCAGAGTCTTAGGAAGTTGCCCGTGCTTGCAGGAGCGCCGAGCTTCCTAGGCGGGGAAGTAGTTTGCGCAGACGCAATTTGACATACCAGATTGAAAGTGGAGCCGCCTATTTCAAGGCCAAAGAGAAAATTATCTTCTCTGGTATACCTCGGTTAATTAGTGAACATTTGTTTGAAATTTGTACTAGTAAAAATTGACCGTTTTTTTATACATATCTTCACTTAACAAAAAAAAAATATGACGATTTTTGATACATCACTTTCCTTGTCACCAATGATTTGTATCGTGATGTAGAGGATACGCGTTTATAGCAACTTATAATTTGGTTTCCTCAGAACTTCTTTTAAACCTCCGTCGGGAATCAGCATTCAAAGAGGAACTACCAGAAATTTTTCTTTCATCAGAGTTTAACTGAACTATTTAGGTGGGAATGCTGCACTTTCCTACTGGTCCCGCATTGAAGGTATTTCCTTTACGGAATCCAGATGTGACTTGTGCATCTTAGAAAGAATGGGAGTATATGAAGAAGCAATCCAAAGCGTTCTGTCGAAAATAATAATCGAACTCTGTAGAATTCGTTTCCATAGAATTAGAAAAGTTGGCTATGGAGCGAGGATTTGGTTTGTCACTTATAAATTACGCTAAATATTCTCAAATTGTACTCACAAGAAGTCGAGATGTCATCGTAGAACTTGGTTTTCCACAACTCTTCTCTCCAGTCACTCTCAATGTAAAAAACGGCTATCACCTCAATCAGTGCAGCGATCTTTCTTATCACTCCATTTGTTTGTGCCACTGAACAGTAATTTGCCTCTCGAAATCTGTTTCCGAGAGTGCACAAACATCATATCAATGGAGATTACACACGTTAGTTATCTTGGCAGTCACTTTCCGGTTGCATGCACAAATAGTAGACGTCGCCGTTATGATTTTTAAATTTATTTTTTTGTTGTTTGTATATTTGTAGCTCAGGTAATTAACTTTGTCTTGATTGCTTATAACTATGCTTATAACTTCACATTTAATTATACTAAATACATAATAACTAAGCTGCAGGTTTTTGCCTATGGGTTAACTTTATTCGTTTAACTGCAAATGCAATATTTCAGATTACTTATTCATTTTAGTGTAATAGGAGTATTATTGTACGCGAATTTTATAGTGCCTATAAATGTCTATTTGACTAAAAATGCTCATTTAGTATAAATGCCTCTATTTTGTCCGCATTAAATAATATTCTTGTACTAGCGGACCCGACAGACTTCGTCCTGTCAAAAAGATTTGTAATATGAATTTTCCCCCCACATATTTTATAGTCTGGGCAAAAAATTCTCCTGAATAGAACTGTCACCCTGGTGATAGAGCGTTGTGAATAAGAAATATAATTAAATAAAACATATATTAAGCATTTAAAAGTAAGTAATCCACTTATTGTTAATCATGTGAATCATAATTATACAAAATCAAGTTTTATTTTCATTGTAGTTTGTGATATACAATGTTTTTTCCCATTTATTAACCTGGCACAATAGAAAACAGATTGATATGGTTTTTCAACATGGGAACAGGCAACATACAATTGACCATGTGACGAAAACATGGTTTTCCAGGATTAATACCACATAAACACTTAATGAATTGCCCCTGGGACTTGTTTATGGTCATAGCAAAAGCAAGCCGAACTGGAAACTGTAGTCGTTTTAAAGTCAAACGGCACATCAGTCGGAATCATTGGGATGCGCGGTATGGAGGAAGTCTTCTCCTTTATACTTTCCTTTCAGTATAGTTGCTTCTATCACGTTGTTTAGTTGTTTTTTTTATCGTTAACCGTGTGCCGTTGCAAAGACGTGGTTGGTTGATATTTCGCAACATTATAACTACCGATCCAACCTTTAATTGAAGATTGTGAGTGGGCAATCCTGGCAAATCCAGCGAGTTTAAAAATTCTGGTGGATAGTTCACTCATCATCTTGGTTAGTAGCCAAATCAACTGATTTATATATCCTCGGATTCGGCCTGTATTTGTTCTTGAATTTTTAAATTTAATTCATTTACATCTATGTTTTTTGCAGGCCATATAGCTCGTTTGCTCAACCAATCATGGTTTCTGTAATTTTGAGAAAACATCTGGGAAAACCTTCTGATAAGTATATTTTTATCGAGTTAACTGACAAAAAAATTTGAAGAAAGTTAATGCAGCCAGTCAACAGGTCTTTAGGAAATTTGCCATTACCAAATAGCAATGAGTTGTTTAGATAATATCTTTCCAGTTTGGTCATTTTGCAACTCGACACGCATATTCTTGCTTAAAATGAAGTACTTAGACATGTTTTCACAAATTGGGAGACTTTAGACATGCATTGAGTTCATCAGCTAGTGTGACCGTGGGATCACTGGCAATGTTTGACGAAAATCTCCAGCTAATAAAACCATTGCACGCACAAATTGGTTATGATTGCTCCGTAGATCTTTAAGGTTCTGTCTAAAGCCTCCAAAGATTTTTTTATGTGCCATCGTGCATTCATCCCAACAATTAATTTACATGGCTGCAAGACCTTTGCCATTCGCAGGTTCTTCGAAATGTTGCAGGTCGGAGTTCATTGCTTTGCATATTTAATGGCAATTTTAATGCCGAACAGGCTGTTCGACTACTACTGTTAAGCAAAGTTTTTCCTGTACCCCAGGTGCATCTAAGAAGTAAATCCCTCCCAGTTTCATCAATTTGTTTCTTCATAAGAGTATCAAATACATACTTTGTTGTTCATTCAACAGTGAAGATTTTTTGAATTAATTCTTTCAAAGTGTTGAGATCAATACAGTTTACCTCGATTCAAATCTTGGTTAAAAGCATCATGCATTGGATGATTGGGCGCGGCCAGGACTAATTGAATTAATAGTTTGTTTGACAACATCAAGCACATGTCCTCAATTGAAATCAATGCTTCATTGTAAATTTCTTGAATAAGTGATGATTATGATCTTAATGATTAAGAAATTGAAGATTAGTGACATATTTAACTTGGGTGACAGAACATAAAATAATTAGATTAACTCCTATCAATAATATACACCTTGAAAGTTGGCATAAAAATTTCCCCCGAACTACATTTGTCGACCCAAATGAAGTCATTTGAAAGCAATTGTTATATTTTGGATATTTGTCACAAAGTGTATGGGTACACAATGAAGTACAATGGCTCTGGTGGTGGTTTTCAATGGTATCAATTTCACTTTATCATTCGCGCAACACAATCCATTAGTTTCGTTTTTATATTTAAATGTCTTACAATATGAGCAAACCGAGTTCATAGAACCATTATCAACACATTGGTAGCTACTGTAGTCAATTGACACATCGTAAATGAAAGCAGCTCGATTCAAACTTGCGCGATTATTAGTTTGAATGTAGCGCTCGCGCTTCACGAGTTTGTGATATCCGAATTCTTCATGTTCATTTCGGTCGTCACGGTTCTTGTGGCAGCATGGTTAGATCGTAATTAGCTTGGTTTGTAGCATTTCGGGTTCTTCTAACCTAAATTGATTCGTCTAATAGGAGGCATTTCTATATTATAGATTATTTTGTTAATAGTTTCGGAACGAGAACATTAAATCTTCCAACGATGTATTCTGTGCTCCAACGCACACACGCACACTGTTTTGAATAGATATACAATAGCTTATAAAGCTCAAATGACTCTACGTATTAGTTAGAAAACATTTTTCCATAGGAAAACGAAAAGGGCTGTTTTTAGGTTTTTTTACGGCAATTATTCGAGATATTTTCTCGACAGTAAAAACCATTCTTGAACTTCAACGAACATTTAAAAAAAGAATTGGCCAATTGGGTCCCAGGCGTTGTTGAGTTATGCGCTTACCAACACATTTTGCGATTCATTTTTATATTAGAGATATATTTAATGTCAAAAAACGTTAAAAACTGTACGTGACGATCAGAGAAACTGAACTTAAACCTTATCGACATGGGGGGTCATTAATCCAGAAGCTGAAGTACAAAATTTGTTACAGGTTCTTTAGAATTATACAATCCAAATGGTGAATAATACACTATATGTCGTTAAAACTAATATTACTTTCCTTTTGGACGCTCGGTATGGTCTCTGATTGTATAGACACAGTTGTGCAGCAGAAAATATTTTACTTGGGACTTTACCTTTTATATCGAATTTAATCCTTTAATGCCATCTGACCAGGTGTTGTAAAACAATGTACATGTATTGTGTGTGAATTTCTTGTAGTGAGCTGTTGATACTGTCACCAGATAAATATGATTACTACGTCGAGTGTTGTAGTTATATTCATCGGCATTTGCTGAAAATATATTCCCGCCCATAAGTAAGTCATTTTTAACAAAAACCACTGATTCATATATCAAGAGACAATGTCACAGTAAAATACCCAGATTAATAAGAAGAGGCTTACAAGAATCACGTGGGTAGTATTTACTTATTATTCGTACAATTCTTTTTTGTTATCTAAAAGCCTGGGAGCTATAAGATGTATTTCCCCAGAACATTATCCCATATCTCAGGTGGGAATGAACATTCGCGAAATATACACGAGCCGTATGAAGGCTGGCTGAATTAGAAAGAATTCTGAAAGCGTAGCAAAAAGAACTTAATTTAGTGTTCATTTCACTTAAATGGACGTTCCATTTAAGGTTTGACTGAATTGAAAGACCTAATAATTTTGTTACCTTAACATCAATTTTGATTTTCGAAACCCATGTTGGCAATCTGGGAACGTGTGTTGCTTACGTATGCCTTCGTACGTATGTATTCGTACGTGTTAAGGTATGCATTCGTACGTAAAATATTCTAATATTTTTGAAAAAAACGACAAATGAGAAATTGGAGTGATAATTGCGAATTTCATTTTGTTGTTTTTTTTTGAAAAGCGGTTTAATCTTAGTTATTTTTAAAAATCTGGAAAAATTCCTGTAAATAAGCGTACATTAAACATGCGAGTTAACGGGTGTATAATGGCGGGCGCACAATTCTTTAACAAACAATCCGGAAATTCATCTAAACCGGCCGAATATTTCTTTTTTAGTTTACAGATTATTTTGAGAATATCATTAGAAGAAATTTCGGAAACGAACATCATGTCTAAATTTTTTGGGAAAACGTTTGATGTTGAATGTTGTGGCTGAAGATCCTTAGTGAGATCGGCAGCAATTCTCGAAACGTATTGGTTAAAGAGATTATCCGCTGTTGCCGGATCGTTCGCATTTCTATCGTTATATTTTAAACCAACAAGGTTTCTAGTTAATTTGGTCGAATTGTTTTAATATGTTCTACACAGCTTTTGTTTTATTATTTGAGTTCAAAATATCCTGATCGTGTTTCATGATTTTAGCACATTCAGCCTACCCTTCACACCGACATCCCAATGACCTGCGAACATGATCCCAAACTCCAGGAGTATTGCCTCGCAAGATGCCACAATTCGATTCCGAAGCAGTCCCAAATCAGGCACCGGAGACGAATACACCAATGATTTTAAATGGCCTCAGAAGTAGAAATCGTAATTGAGAGGGTTCAGACCAGGTGGGCGTGGATGTCAAGCAATCTACCTATCCATCGATCAGGAAACTTTTGATCCAAATACCATCGAGACGTATAACTGAAATGTGCAGGAGCGCCATCATGCAAGAAATGAATGTATTGACGATTTATCAATGGAGTGTCTTCATAAACATGAGGTATGGTGTTTTCCAGGAAGTTTGTGTGCGCCTGCCCCATAATTCTGTTTACAAGAGCACGTGGTCCAAGTAATCGATCAACAATGATACCGGCCCCATGTTGAGGGAGAACCGCATGTGGTGATGAGATGGAACAGTGGGCTTCCCCCCCCCCCATGCATGCTGAATGCGGAAATTTGTTATGTCATTTCATGTGAATCGTGTTCTATCTGTAAATCATACTAACGCAAGAAAGTTCGGATTTGCACCCCACTTCTGCAAGAACCACTGACAGAAGCTAAATCGTGCAGGATAATCTGCTGGCTGGTCTGTACACATTGCAAATTACACAACTGATCCTCTTGCAATAGTCCCCAGGGAATCGTATGAGGAACATTCACTTGCAACGCAGAGTTATTTTTTCCATGCTCGCACAGACGGCAATGAAGGCGTTCAAATGTCTTCCGATCTAAACATTGTCGCTGTGGGAACCTCTCCCGGTACAAACGACGGGCCAGCGCAACATCCGCACCGTACAGGCTTTACCACACCGCCTTATCGTACATTCTCAAAACTTTTTTACTTATGTCAACAAGTTTAAAACTGCGTGTGACGTTCTATGGGGAGAAGTTAATTTGAAGTTTCATTTATGTTCAGAAGCAAAACAAGGGGCCATCCCAGCATTTCCTCAAGAATCAGGGAAACTGGACGAAAACCAGATCAAAATGGGGGTTATTGACCTAGAAGCTGTAGTACAATACTTGTTACAGGTTATTTACTATTATACAATCCAAATGATATATACATTAGATGTCATTGTTAAAATTAATATTACTTTCCTTTTCGATGCTCGGAACAGTCTTTAATTGTATTGAAACAGTTCTGTAGCAGAAAAGAGTTTACTTGGGACCCAAACTTTTGTATCCAAATTAATCGTTTAATGTCATGTGGCAAGGTGTAAAATAATATACATGTATTGTATATGAATTGTGCACGTACATTGTATGAATTACTGTACATGAAGTGCATGTGTGCCAGTTCCTGATTTGCGTACTTCTAATGGCAAACACTGAGTGTAACCTTCACCTCGGAATGAACTGTCACAGGGTCCTGTTAATGTCTCTTTTCACGACAACGACCTGCGAAAAGAAAAGCAATCCGGTGAATTTCTATCTTGTAAAGGCCGTAACTCGAAAATTAAGCATTTCCGAGCATATGTTGTACTGAACTATTTTGATTATCTACATCTTATCTACAATACATACCTGAAATTATGACCCTTATTTTTTATGTAGCCATCTATAGCTGATACGTCCAATTCTGGATCGGATTGACCTTGATGACTTGCATGGGAGTGATAATGACCCAGACTTGTTGCAATAAATGTTCTCATTCCATCTCCGGCGCGCCCTCCTCAATGAATAATATCAGCGACCGGACTGGTCGGTGTTTTGGCTGACTAACCGTTGGTCGTTTCGAGAACATCGATACAATTATGTATTTCACTGGTGCCCTAATCGCCGCAGGTGCCATTCCTAGATCTGTTGACGGGTCAAGACATCATCCGATGCATTGGTGGATCTCAGAGTGTGTGAACGTGAAGGCCTGGAAGAAGGCATTAACACGGCTGAACCATTGCTCAACTGTTGAAGGCCTCGGTTGAATATTAACGGCCACGAGCTCGAAGAAGAATCATGCGCAGAAGAATATCCGCTTCCTGGAGAACCTACATAATCTTTGCTTGCGTGTTACACTTCTTTGAATGCAGTCTGTATAAAAATACGAACAGTCAAAGGAATCCTCCCTTAATATGCAGTGTCTGGACTTTTAGTGAATGGGCAGATTGATACATCGCCAAATATACATAATCTATGAACTTGCCTCCAGTGCGTAGCGTGGTAATCTTTTCTGGGTAGGTTCAAGAGTAGATTTTTTTTATTATTGCCATATCTCAAAATGACAATTACTGTCTAATGTCTCGTCGTTAATTTATTCTTACTATTTTTTTATTAATTCGAAATAATAAAATCATAGTTCTCAGCAACACACTCCTGAAAACGACACTTCAGAGAAGGGCTTGTAAAGAAGTTGAGTTTTTTAGATAATTTTTTGTTGTTGTGAGAACTATCAAGCTCATCATCTCTAAAACTTAACTCTTGTTTCGTCAATCCCTACAGCTTCTGAGGCAAGGCCAATTCTTGTTATTCTTATTCTTAGAATTTTACGGTAGCAGCTATGTTTAACTAAACACTTTTATCCTCCATGATTATTTATAACTTCCGTTGACTACTCCTTCATCTCATCTACAGTAGTAATATCTTGGAAATAAGAGAACGGAAGCAATAGACTGGTTCTTTTACACCAGTCAGCCACGGCTTTGTGCCATACCTGTTTGTTTTTTGGTGTGAGGGAAAGTGTATTTTCCTACCTTTCTTTTTGTAAAGAAAGGTTTGGTACAGGTCCTTTAGTTTTAACTTCTAGTACAATCTCATGACTTAAATGACGGAAGTAAATACGTTGGTGACAAAACATTTGCGGGATTGATACCTTGTGGTAAAGCGATATTTCCTTCAATAAACAATAACTTTTATTGCTCAGCTACTGTTGAGGTAGATAGTGCTAATTTTAGACGAACATAATAAACTAACATTAATATCCCCCCCCCTGTCCGAACGAAACAGCATTACGCCCTGAGGAAGGTCGCAGAATGTCGACCGAAACGTCGGTCAACCTTCGCAATGGACGCGGCGTCACCCGGACAGCCAAGTAAATAAATCGCAGTGGAAACGTCACGGAAAACTGAACTGAATGCCAGCGCAGCAGACGGCATTGATAATTCGGGCCAGGGCAGTTTTCATAAAGCTATTGAAGAAATATTTAT
This sequence comes from Gryllus bimaculatus, assembly GCA_017312745.1. NCBI lineage: Eukaryota > Metazoa > Arthropoda > Insecta > Orthoptera > Gryllidae > Gryllus > Gryllus bimaculatus. Next base: position 853,160 of record BOPP01000316.1, read on the forward strand.
TTTATTGCCTGATAAATGTTTATTTAAACAAATTGTAGAAGCAAATGGGTGAACATTCGGTTTAGTGTAATTACTAATTAATTTCGCACTCTTTTGTTCATTTCACTCACATGAGTCTTTTAAATATATCATTAATGTTTTATAATAAATAAAAAAATCACAAATCTTTTATTCATAAGCAAATTCTCAAATAAATATTCACGCCATCTGTGAGATATTGCTCCCCGAAAGTGTAAGGTAACGAATTCTATATAAAAGGCACCGTCATTTTATTGCATTTCTAGCGGTTCACTGTTTTCTGTCACCTCTTTCATAGTCTTCGGTTTCAACAAGAGATAAGTCATTTCGATTAGCTAAGTTGGTTCACTCACACGACTCCTGAGGGCCAGCCTTCGGCTTGTAGCCGGACTGTAGTAACAGCATAATTGTCTAGCGAGCACACGTACTGTGCATGCGTTAAAGGGTCTGAACGTCAGGGTCTTCCTCTTATTAAGGGTAAGTTCGCAATCTCGGGAAGACGCCAAACCTTGAAAGCCAGACGTGAATCGTGGTAATTGTGAATTGAAAAATTATCAATAAGCACATTGAAGTAATGAGAACGGGTTTTGTTTTTCATTCCATGTTTGGGTAGGCTCCGCCTTGGAGCCCAATACGAGTAGCTACGCCACTGCTTGCCTCCCAGTTTAAGTTGCAGAGCTCATTTCTTTCTGTTCTTCCAAAGGAAGAATGGAGAATTGTGTCCTTAATTTTTCGGGTGATGTGGAAGACAGCTTCAATGTCCTTTTCCATATGGACAAGGTAGCTTCCGCAAAATCCCTATCAGTAACATCTCCTAGTCGAGACCAGATATATGACGCGATGTTGGAACACCTGCCAGAACAAGATTTAAGTTCGTTCATTATCTTTTCAGACGAATTAGGTACGAACATACCATAAGAAATACCCATCATACCTTTCCTAAGAAAGGAAAAGATCGATCATTACCAACAAATTATCATCCAATTTCCTTAACGAGCTGGGTCAATAAAATTTTCGAACGTATGGCAAACCACCGTTTGATCTCCAGAGCTCAGGAGCTTGCTAACTCTAATCCAAAGTGAATTGAGACACCGATCAACCCTGAACCAGTGACATTAGCAACTCTTTTGCGTTGAGACATCATTTAGTAGCTACCTTCTTTGATAAAGAAAAAGCCTATAACACACCACATGGGACATGGCTAGTGATGGAAGAATTTGGCGCTTTAAATTTCAAAACAACGCAGGATTTTAAACCAACTTGAGACCCGTGCCATTGTCTTAAACGTTCTTCAGACTATCCAACAACGAAATGTAATCAAAATCCCGGAGGCGATTTTAAGGGGCCGCGATATCAACCAGATCGATCACGGAATATCAATTTTGAAGGAAATTCGAAGAACAGTTTCGCCGCTAGGGTTCACAGATAGACGTTTGCCGTCAATCGATTTTTCGAAGGACCCACAAAACAGGGATTTTGGATACACCACGTGTGGATTCCCCCCCCCTAAATTTAACAACTTGATTTATCCACTCTCTCTTTACCAGGACACTGAACTGAGTTTTCTGCCGAAAATTCGCTATTTTTTCGCCCAGTATTACATAACGTTTTCTTCAGAAGTTCCTTCTTAAACGCGAGAAAGTAAAAAAAGTTAAATTTCTTTTGAGAAAAAAATAAAATAAAAAGAAAAGAAAGAAAGAAAAAGTTACCTTAATATCTCGTAAAATACAAGTGATAAAATGAAAATGAGTACATGCTTCAATTAGCCCCATTCCCTCATGCATTTCCGTGAGCACTACATTGCACTAAATTCAATCGTTCAAAAATTATAGGAGGTGCTAAAGTTACAGGACTCTTCCTGTATACTCTCACATTTACATGATATAAAAGTGATATTTTAATAAATTAATTCAACATTTTAACTTTGCCTGTCCCCTTGTCAAAAAAACAAAAACATCCTGAAGAAATCTTAGTTATAGAAATAAACTGAAAAATTTATGTGACCTGTTCAGAAATACTAAGAATGTCATTATTTCAAACTAAACAAAATTATAAAAAACTTATAGGCTTGAATTGAGAAACATTAATATGAATTAAATACTAAAATGAATAATTCAAAAAATCATACTAAAACATTACGTACATAATTAATAATGGAAACGTTCAACCCCACAAAAACATTAAGTTACTACATGAAGGTTTGATTCTTAATAATCCTTCACATTTTTGTAGGTCCTTAATAATCAGTTCTACTTTAAATCTGTTACAGGTAATGCTATCAACCCTTTTCTTCTCCTAGAACTGCAAATTACTTCGTCTCACTAATGTTCCTGAAGTTAATCAATTGATAAAATCCCTCAAAAATAGTCATTCATCAGGATCAGATGAAATACATTCTATCATTCTTAAAAAATGGAGTTCTACCTTTCTTATAATTTAGTTCATCTGACAAATTCATCACTTTCTGCATTCATATTCTCAATCTCCCTAAAAATCAGCTTTGCAAGACCAATCTAAGAACTTAAAGAAACTACAAAGCAGTTATTGAAAGAATTAAAATTAAATATTGACAAACTGTGTTAATGAACTTTAAATTCAATCACAATTGCACTCAACAAAACATTAAAGTAGAAGTTGATAACAGGACTGAATCAAACAGTCATATTTTTGAGAATCTTCATTTATCAGATTCTAACTTACAAAAAACTTGTGGATACTCTTTAATAAAGTATTCTCCAATATATTCCTCTTTAGATACTTGCCCAAAAACCTCAAAACTAGTATACTTTTATCAATATATTGTGGCATAATTCACTCTCACCTACAGTATGATGATGAAATAATGGGAAGAACTGCCCCCCTCCCCCAAATAGATTAATGGTCATGCAAATGAAGTGTCTTCAAAGCATATTTAAAATTAAATCAAGATAGTCTTGTAACAACTTCTACATTAAATATTAAATACTGACCTTTGCAGCACTGTGTTTACATGTAGAGTAAATGGTAAATAATTACGGGTGAGATTTTTTATTTTTTCATTGACACAGACACCCTATGCTTTCTCATGAGGAATTCTGTACTACTTTTTCAGTATGGCATCAAATCCCTTCTGAGGACAAACCTCTCTGTGTATATGATATACACATGTCACAGTTTTAGTGATCACAACAGGTCATCAAGTGGAATTAAGATTACATAAACAATAGTTTCTTTATGTGTACATGCCAATGAAAATTTTATTGTTAGAATAAAAATTCAAATACTTTTAATTATTAATTTTTAACAATAATTCCTTTTAATTGAACTTTTTTATTGTTTATCTTTTTTCCACTTTTTCACCCCATACTTGAGCAGAACAAACGCCTTTTTAAGGCCTATTTTAGTAAAGATAAATGGCTTTTTGCCTACCTATTTTAGGAGAAATAAATGCCTAAACATTCGAACTCTTCGAAGTACCAAATTGCTCTGGTGAATGGAAAGTTTCTGTGGGACATACACAATGACCACACATGTTGTTTTTGTTTTTGCTGTATACATGTAGAAAAGCACAAGAAAAAGTGGAAATTTTTTGAGTGAAAATATGTGGGCCCATGATACCACAAAAGTCAACATTTTGTTTCCCTATTTGTATTATATTGTTACGTGAATAATATGGTGTAATAAAAAAGTATGAAATAATACGAACAAATATGAAGAAAATGAATATAACAACAACATAGTACTTTCTCACATATGTAGAATAATCAAAATCCATGTTTTGGAGGGCCTTGATATTACCAATATATTGTTCATTACCATTATTATCATTATTTATACCAATATAGTGTTCGTTCTCCAAACATCTGTCCATCTTTAAAGAATATTAGGGCCTAAATCACATACAAGCTTTTCACTAAAATATGATCAATTTGAGTGACGTCAGGCCCTTTAATTACAATTTTTTTAAAATTTATTTATTTATTTATTTATGGCGGTACTTCACTAGTTCTGAGGACATTTTCAAAATTTTCTCAAATATAGCTCTAAATGTATTTTCATTGCAAACCTCTTGCAATTCATTTGATTACAGAAGTTTTTCAAACAATTGCTGAAATATTAGTCGAAGAGGAATGTCAACTATAATACATAACCTTTAATGAAAAAATGAGAAAAATCTTCTGTTGTAGAACCAATAATTATTTATTAAGATGGATTGTTGAATTGTGAAACCATATGATGAAATTCAAAATTAATTTCCCTTTTTCCCTTTTCTCAAATTTCAAAGGTTTTAAAGGAAAAGGAAAAGGAAAAGGAAAAAAAAAAAAAAAAATTGAGAACTCAACTATTTTCCTTAGTCTTTGAAATAACAATGGCAAATTCATTCAATTGCATGCCTTTTGCACAACAGTATTCTAAAAATTGCATTATGCAAAATAGAAATAATCATTAAGGTTCCTTCAAATATACAATTTTTCTCTATAAATTATTTTGATCTTTAAAATCCATAAGTTACAGCAATTCATCAGTATTTTCTTTTCTTTCTACAGCAATAGTTCTCATTTATCTTATCTTGACTGTAAGGAATCTGTTGCTCTTCCATTAGGAATTGTGCACAAAAGCTATGGGGTAATTTTGAAATCTCTGTATTTTCCTACCTCTCTTGCTTTGTAGATAAAAACCCCTATAGGAAGTGCTCATCAATTTCAGCAACCTTTTACCAATGAGAATTAAAGAATTAGGATTAAATATTTTTTTTTATTCAAAAGTGCTAAATATACTTAATTAATACTGAAATTTTACAAATATATTTAAGAAAATTTGTATCTTGTTATCACCCTAATTTGATCAATTTTCAGATAATTATACCTTGGAACAGTTTCAGTTAATTCACTTTAAGTAAAGAAAGAAAGAAAAGAAAAAAAAATCTTACACCGAGTCAAGAAAAAGAGATGTACATAATGATAACAATCCATACTATACTATTCTTTCTTGAAAACAGAAATAAATATTCTAAAAGTTTGAACTCATCAGAGCACTTTTATCTCCCATTAAAACAATTACACATTTCAATTTACAACAGCACATTTGTGATATTTTCAAATTGTGAGAATATATGTTCAAATTCTGTGCTTGTGTTTAAAATGTGCTTATGAGAATGAAAGTTCTATCCTTAGTAGTTTTCAGGATTTTGTGAAAAGCAACCTCAAATGGAAATTTAGACTGTTCAAAATTGTTCCAAATACCAAATATAAAAGAAATGAATGAATATTATTTTACAATAAACCCCTGAATTCCTTTAGCATCCAAAAAAGTAGGACTTGTTGACAAGCTGATAACGTTGCTTACTTGCATTGACATGGATATTCATTCAATGCATGTAATTCTGGTATATCACGAGTAGCTGCCTCTACAATAGGCAAGACCTGTTTGCGAGAAGCACGAGTATTTTTTTGTTTAAAAACAACTAATCCAGTAATTTTTTTTTGAGTTTCAAGAGGTTCTAGCTCCAAATTTGGATCAGTTGATTCTTGAAGAAATTGAATAAGCTGCAACATAAAACAAGAATTCTTGGTCAAGCAAAATTTTAATAAAAAAAATAGAGGTATTCTAAATCATGTTTTAAGAAACTTATATTTTGTTGTGGCCTCTGGAAAAATCCTAATTACATTTATTGGATAAAAACTATGCGTGAGTAATGAATATGAAAACATCTTAAAGGAATGAAAAAAAAAATACTTATTAGCATTTGAATTTCACATTCGTGCATGAGAGTAATATGTCATTTTCAACTTTTACAGAACAAATGTAGCATTATTTGACACTAAATTAGTAACAATGACACTAAATCAGTAAAATAAATAAATAAATTAATAGTAAATTTATTCTCCTTACCTTCTCTGCACCATTCCACTTAGGAATGGAAGTAAACACACCCAAGTCCCTCAGAAATGTACCTGAAGAAACTTCTTGCCCCATTAAAACAATAATTTGGTACTTTTTCTCTTCACAAAATTTCAGAAGAACATCATAAAGATCTAGTCTTTCCATTAATTTCTGTAAAAAAAAAATATTTAAATTTTAGGAAATGAGATCACATGGTGTGTGTCAAAAGAATTCTAGTAAACTGAATATTTACAGGTATTGAAACTGGGAAACCACATATTGGTATTCCACGTGCCAACTTCATATCTTTAATTAGGACCAATTTTGTGGCCAATGTAGAGATATCAGCTCTAGCTTGAACCAATACTTTGAGGACTTTCTCTCTGTCACACTCCTGATACATGCTCTCAAACATAACTGCCATTGACAGGTCTAGTTCTGTAGTTCGTCCAGAAGTAAGAGATAGTCCAGCTGTATCAAGAACAATTGCCCCTGAAAAATAATATAACATGAAATTTATAAAATTCTTTATAGTTCAAAATAAATAATCAAAACAGATGTATTTTAGAATAGTATTCAAATGATTTATTTCATACAATGCAAATGATTCAGGGTTCTTTTTCTGAAATCACTTGAATATCCTTTTTGTTAATAATATATTTTAATATTGAATCTCCCCCAGAACCACAAAATATAATTATTAAATCCCTAACTTTTTTTTGCTGTGACATAACAGTTACAAATAGAAATAGAAAGATATGACTGAAATATTTTATTATAACTTTAAACTTAAGCAATTATTAAGGTGTAAAATAATGGTTGCCAAAACTATTTAATGACCGATTGAATTATGAATTTTTGATTTTCCATTCCACAAAATGACATACGAATGAAAATCTGACTATTTTTAACAAAAGAGCACAAAAATAGTAATCTCCATATAATGTTCCATTGACCCAAATATTTAATTATACATAATTACTACATTTGACAGGTCTTATTGGTTTTTTATATTGGAATAACACATTTCCAAGGACTCATTTTATTTTATTTATTTTTTGGTTCCTTTTTAATGTACACCATCTAAATAATGCATTCCTAATTGGTGAAGGAATTATCCACATTCATTCCATTGAAATGGCAAAGAGATGAAATGAATGAAAACAGCCTACAGCTTAAAACAAACTCTGCTAGATTCTTTGAAGACTTTGCATATTGGAAATAAATTGTCTTAATTGTACAAATTTGCAATGGGACTTTAAACATAATTTGAATTAAATTAAATATCTTATTCCTTTGCACGAGTCATTGTGAGAAGAATATTTTATTGGAATGTAACCCTGATTTAATAACTCTTCATATTTTAAAATAATGTGGCTCTACTGCCAGTAGAGCTGAACTCCATTAATCCAAACAAGTTGGGGCAAAGACATGTTCTTAAAATTGAAGTGTCAACAGCCTGTGCATAGTGCTACAAAACTGTTCCTATTGACATAAAAATAGAATATTATCTTGTCTCTGAAGTGGGGATGGGAAACAATTGATTTTTTTTTATACAGCTCATCTTATTTTTAATTATGGTTTCTTTTTCCTTAATCTATCTAATTTTTAAGAGACCCTAAAAATTTAAAGAAATTTCCATTTTGTACTATTTAATAAATGAAAAATTTCCTAATGATAGATTACAAAGAATGCAAACACAATTTAGTACCACCAATGAAAAATTGAAATACATAAATTAAACTACTTAATTTTAAAATGATGTTTGAATGCAAAACAAGATAAATGATCTAATTTAATTATCATTAGTAGCTAACCCAGAAAAATTCTTGACAAAAATGAATGAAAGTATGCTAAAAATTACTAAAATTTACCTCCGAAATAATGAACACACAATACATTTATATATACCATATAGAAGCATTGAAATTTGAAGAGTAAACACATCTTTCCTCTTCTCCATTACTTTTTCTGCTATCAAGGAACTACATGATCCTACAGTGGAAATATTCACTGTTGCAAGGGGCCACTGTATTCCCTTCTGGACTGGGCGGTGATCTATTACTTCCACAACAGCTTTTTCTAAACCATTCCAACGAGGTGAAAGTACATGGTGATCAACTAATATTAACTGCAACTTTCCAATGCCATGCAGTTGTCTCAAATTTACATCATCTCTAAAAGAAGATATTAATATATAAAAAATAGCTTAAAAAATGTTGTTTGCAATACATCACAAATAAAAAAACGTTACCTGAACATGAAATGAGTTTTGGATATTTTGAGTTTCTGTAACCAGAAAAGAACTTCCGTTTTAAGATTTAATTCTTCTGGAAGAATATCAAATATAGCCATGGCCACACAATCCATAGAATATCGTCTGTACCTGTCATAATAATAAATTCCATATGCCAGTGAACAGGCAACTGTGTCCAAATCACAGGCTTCATTTCCCATGACGACAGTGACGGTTTCGTATTCCATTATGTTCCACTGGAAGACACAATATATAACATTAATGCTGCCTTTTATACATTTCTTCTTTATTTCCTTGACTAATTAATATTCACAGAGGTTAAGGACGAAAACGTACCAAACTGTTTTTAGCAGTTTGCAGAAAGTGATCTACCATATTATACCCGGAAGGTTGTGATATTGACATGGTGAACTTCGAAAATGAACTTTAAAACACGAAGAAGAATTGGTTCGTTTCGCGAACGACCATAACCAAAATATTAGAAGTGTTGTTAGCACAAACCAACTTTATACTGCAATTTATGTAATTCTGCCCCTGGCAGGTACAGCTGTTGACTGTTTCATCCAATCGAAAGCTTTAATGACGCTTGTGGTGAAGTTTATGCTTCCAATTGGATTATACCGTGTACAGCTGATACCTATCAGGGGTAGAGTTGCGAAAATCGCAGTATATATAAATATGTTCTCCAATTTAAATACAGTGACTTCTGACGTTTGAGAAGCTGGAACAAGATTAACCAATCGAGATGTTCGATACCAAATAATAAATGTAATGAATCTCCTGATTAAGTCCGGCGGGAGCAGACATGGTGTTTGATTTGAAGTTCCATGCACGACTGGGAAACAGCGCACATAGTGGAAGAATTCAGAAATAGATTCGTTTTAAGCGCGTGTTTAAAGTGCATCATTAACCGACGAGCATATCAATTAATTGGTAAATAAAATCAATAGCGGTAAATAGAAAAATACTGCTGAATTCTGATCAATTGCCATTCTGCTTTAGTATTTTGGAATACTCCTGACCTGTCATTGCGGTTTTGTTGATAAAAAAACTTTGCTGGAATCATATAGGCCAAAATCCAGTACTCGCAACGTAGTCTGATATTTAAGAGGTTTATATACTAAAGAGGCGTGAATGATTGACGTGAGACATATTAAATTATTTAACGTTAAAAAACTGTGCAAAATCGTATGTGCCGTTTGTTCGCAAAGTATAATCTGTGCAGTTTTCTTGTACTCAGGAATTCCTACACTACTCGCTTATATTCTAATCATACGTCGTGTCGGATTAACTCATGACCACAGTCAATGATCCACGGTCCATGATCACGGTCCTGGAGTCCTTTATAATGTGTTTCAATTCTTTCTTCAGTTCAACTTTTGCTTAGGAATTGTGAACAACTTGAAACTGATTTCTTAATCAAAAAGTGAGGTCAAACAATGCTTGTTAAGAAACATGATGTAACTTCTGCTTTTGAGCAGTGGCGGCTCATGCCTAGGTTGAACAGCTGCACAACCTCCAGATAATCGTAAAATACTTTCAAATGTTAGTTATATATTTTTCATTTAATTTCATTTATAATCGATATTTTGCAGATATATTGATGCATAAAAATATTTAAAACAAAGAATATCTGTCCAGTGCTATCTCTGGCGTCTAGTTGCAAGACCGTACATCGATTTGTGACGTCACGATGGATATTGTTAAGATATTTGATAATATTGTGAAGCACGAGCCGTCGGACTCGCCACGCGTCCCTACCCGTCAACATTGCAAGTACTCGGTCATTACCCGAGCGTTTGAGTACTGCAATGATAACATTATTTGCGCCACAGGTCATTGACGGATCCAGGGGGCGGGCATGGGGGCAATGCTCTTCCCAAAAAGACTTAGAGTTTTGGTTTGGTACCTTCATTTGAAAAAAATTGATTTAATTATTTATGCCAAAATTATGAAGTTATTAAAAAATAATATTGTGTAGTATTATATACACACTACAAAAATAATATCCAATATAAAAATAAATAATTTGTTTATTATTTACCCCTCCATGATCGGCTGGATCCCACATTTCCACAGGCTCACATCGCAGACCGCTGAGAATCTTCTTGCTAGCCTCGCCGCCGAGAGTTGGGGGGGGGGGATATCACTCGTCTGAAACTCGCTATATCGCAGGTAACTCATTTTTATGAATTTACGCGTTATGAAAGTACACCTGTTAACTGATGGCATTAAATGCGTTATTTAGGATGTTCGGCGAATTTATTTTCCTTGAGGTATCTTGATTCAAAATGTTCTTATGATGAGTGCAGTTTCTTTTCGTGAAAAGTCTTGTAAGAAAGTCCCTCTTCTTATGTACTGTACTTTATGTGTGCAGTGTGAGTTATTTTACGCTCAGTGATCGGCAGTCATTTCGTGTCGTTACGCATAGTGCGTGAGATCTTGAACGACACATTGTTCGTGATAAGTTTTGTTGTGCCCTTGTGTGTGTCGTTTCTGCTTCTGTTTGTGATTTAGGACCACGTATAGTATATAGAACTATATATTATGTTTGAGACCGACAAACTATCTGATCCAATGCCACCAAAATGAGTAGCTATATAGAAATCTGTAAATATCGTTGTTAATTGTGCCAGCTGTCAACATTTAATTTGTTATACTTAATACGTACTTTTGTGTAAGCGAATATTAAGAGCAATTTGTTATTGTACCGATTTGTAAGCCTTTCAGGCTCCAACGGGAATTCTAGGGATTCCTCACTCCCCTTCTTATCGCAGAAGCCGCAGCTCGGCTGCACGTGGCAGTTGCAACGACAACGCAAGATAAAGCAATCTCATTGCGTCGTTTTATTAAGCACAAAACTAACACCATAATTTTGGTAATTTAAAATGTCAATTAATGCTGTAATTCATATTAATTCTAAAATACACACTGCCCTCATCTTTCAATCAAAACAATTTGAAACGCCTGATTTCATCAGTCACAACTCAAAACCCTGCGAGGTTGAACAACTTGCATCAGCACGCAGTCTCTCGCGCATTCAGTTTGCAGTCAGGGTGGCCGAGTGCACCTTGTGTGACTCCAGAAACGAGTTCATGTTTCTTTCGCAAGGTGTCATGCACGCGTTCGTAACTTCTGTGCAACAACTTATTAGTGTACTTTCTGTTAATCGTGTTATATTTTAGCACAATGCATTGCATACTATGTATATTGCCAATTACATTCATTTAAGCTGATTACACGCTGCTGTAGTTATAAGCAAGTGTAAGACTGTGTGTTACTGCCTCTGCTGCGTAACGTGCTTCTCGAATATTGCAACCGCAATCATTTTAACTGTATTTGAACTGTTTCACTGACAACATTTCAGCTGTGATATTGTTATCAATCTGAACTGTGTTACTACCTCCGTATTGTAATGTGGTAATTTATATTGCAACTGCAACCTCAATCACGCCATTCAACGTGTGGACTAACAATTGTATTGCTACAACATCTGTATCCGTGTACAAGGCATGCTATTCTTCATGTTCTCAGTAAGGTAATGTCTGTGAACAAGTCTTCAACGAGAAAAGGCAATCATAAACTTTACGCTCTGAGCAACCAGTCACGGCAGGTCTGCCAACCTCCCTCTCAACTTCGCTGCCAACGACGCTCTTTCAGCTACCCGATTTACTGCCATGCAGATGCTTATCAATAATGGTACTAACTGCCAATCGTTAACTGGTTCTTTCACTATTAAAATAATTGAAATATGTTTCCATGCAGAATTTTGAACTCATTCTTTATTTGTAACTATTCAATCAGTTTAATTATATATTTTAATTCACATTTCTTGTGGATAATTGTGTGATGATTATTTTCAAATCGATTAGCTTTTCAGCTAGAAACAGGTTCCAGGAGTCTTAATTCATGGTGGTCCTTCAGAGTCATGGAAGGAGTGACGGAGAATTGGTATGTATTTAAATTAATCACCTCCTAAATTTAATGTCTACCGTTTATACCACGACCGCAAGTTGTTTTATCTTATGAAATCATACTTTACGTTATTATTGTAGAATAATTAATTTCACACACACACACACACACACACACACACACACACACACATATATATATATATATATATATATATATATATATATAGTGACGTACCTTTGATGCGGTGCGATTCAGTACATTCATTTTTAGAAGGGACATGTATCTTAGTTCGTGAATGGGCTTTTGAAGGTTTGACAAAACCTTGGAAAAACTCAATCATCTTTTTTAAACAAAAATCACAAATTTCGTACATCAACTCTGGTTTGATCAATCCCCGTTTTGGTACCAAAACTATACATATGAGCTCAGATTTCACAATACCTTGAATGCAATAAACCATTAGTTTCTTCTCGGATGCCCCTCAGCGGCCACGTCGATTTCGGGGAACCCAAATTCTCCATATTTCCGAGTCATCCTTGGTTTTGATTAAAAACGCTTCCTGCACTATCTTCCATCGGCCCTGTTTTTGTCTGAGTGCTGCAAATTCTGCGTCATCCTCGGCCAGTTGTCCTTGCTTGAATTGTTTAATCTTACGAATCTCGTCTCTCTCTTGTAAAATTATGAGGTCATCTCAGTCAAACAATGGGGACCTCGAGATACCCAAGTCTATCGCCATTACTTGGACTTCTTTTGCGTTAGCGTATCTGTTCCTCCTGTCTGGTTCTTTTCTGCTTAACCAATCTGGTAAATTGTTCTGGAATCCTTTGCAATGTTCTACTTCAAATGAAAATTCTTGCAAAGCTAGTACCCAACGATGTAACCTGTCATTTCGGAGGTGACATCTGCTTAGAAACATCAATGCTTGATGATCCGTCTGTACTATAAAGTACCTACATTTCAGGTATGGTTTGAATTTTGATATCGCCCAAATAATGGCATTTGCTTCTTTCTCCGTTACCGAGAATCGGAGTTCGGGTCCTTTGAGTGTTCGACTGATTATCGATACAATTTTTTCTTGGCCATCAATTACCTGATACAACATGGCCCCAATCCCGAAGTCACTACTATCTGTCTGTACAATGCATCTTTTCGAAAAATCGGGATGAACTATAAAACAGCTGTTGTAGAACATTTCTTTCAACTTGTCGAACGCGTCCTGGTATGCATCGTACCACTTCCATTTGCGACCTTTTTTCAAAAGTTGGTAGAACGGGTACATCACATCCGCAAATCGTGGACAGAACCTTGCATAATAGTTGCATGTGCCGATGAACCGGCGTACTTGTCTGAAAGTTCTCAGTGGCGATAGATTTCTGATCTCTTCGGCTGTTTCTGGATTCAGACTAATTCCTTCGGTTGGAATCACATAACCTACGAACTCTATCTTCTTGGAAAACCATGACGACTTCTTCAAATTGGGCACTAGGTTGTTTTCTTGCAGTATCTGGAATAATTCCAGGTCTTCGAAGTGTTGCTCGTTGGATGTCTGCAACACTATGACGTCAACATACGTTGTGACTCGATTTTGCATTTATCCTTGTAAAATTTGATCCACACACCGGATCAATGCCGCTCCGCTATTACGTAATCCAAACGGTACCCTACAAAAGACGAAACAAATCCCCTCGAACGAGAAACCCGTGTACTTCTGGTCTTCTTCAGCAACCTGCAACTGCCCATACGCTTTGCTAAAATCCGTGCTTGAGAAGATTGAGTTCCCCAAAATCTTTGTAAAGCTTCCTCCACTGACGGTGGGGCGTCCCTATAAGGTAATGCCACCGCGTTCAACCGCCGAGCATCTAAACATAACCGCAACCCTCGATCTTTTTTCTTCACGATTACAATAGGGTTCGTGTATGACGTCTGCGCCTTCTTGATAATACCGTCATTCACCATCGATGCAAGCAACTCACTTCTTGTTTTAATGCTACAGGTATTGGATAATTTCGCTGTCTGAAAGGGGTGTAATCAGTTAGTTGGATGCAGAACTGGAATCCTTAGATTGGTGCTCTATTCTTTGGGTGCCCTTTTGTTTTCTGTTAGTAACTTCAACAACTTATCTTTCTGCTGTTCATTTAATACCTCTGTCTGCTCGACCTGTTGCTTTAAACTGTCTTCTATCAACTACTCCGACAATACACCCGCACACACTTCATGCCCCTCTTCCATCCCCAATTCAATGTCTATTCCCTGGCTCCTTAGTTCTTCCACTTAACGGTTCAGATCGATAACCGCTCGTTGATCGGATAGAAAATCTGTCCCTATGATCATGGGATATAACAATTTCTGTACTACCACGGCTACCAATGTTCTTATCGCCAATCGTGGCGTTAAACATTATCTGTTTCGTGATAGGGCTCGACTTTTCTTTGTGGCTCCTATCACATACGCCCTATTCATGGGCAGGCACATTACGTGTTTTCCCGCCCGCATGAATGCACAAGGATTTTCCCTGCCATCTCCCGAACACTTCAATGACCTTGGGGGCATAAATGGCGCCATCCCACCCGCGGCAATCGGTGATACATTACACTCTTTTATCTGTTCAACATTGGCTTGTAGTGACGAAGTCTCTTCGCACTCTCGTATATTCCCCTTGATTTGTTCTATGATCGTTTCCTCTGATTTTTCTCGTATCTGCTTTCACTCTGCGAACATCGTCCATGACTTTGACTTGGAGATCCGCCATTTTGCCCTTCACCATCCTCATTTCCTCTCGAAATTGGTTTTGCGTCCCCTAAATTTTATCGCCCTGTGCGGCTTCTTAGCATCCAACTGTTGGTGTAATTGGGTTTCCAATTTCCCGTCCAATTTACTTAACTGAGATTCTAGTTCCTTCTTCTGTTTCAAAAGTCCATTAGAACGTAATTGGTCTTGAGCCTCCACTCGTTCCGCAATCCTGGACATTTCACTCTTGGTCGTTTCGATTTGTTTGTTAAGAGATTCTCTTTGCCCACCGCACCGCCGTCGCCGCACCACGCCGCCAGCCCTCGCCAGAGCGAGGGTGAATCATTAGACGAGGACAGCCATCCAGCCGGTCTGCGGAGGCGCCGACAACCAGCGGTGACAAACCGGTATTTCACCGAAGATGAACTCTCTCCCCTGATTACGTCACGGGGTTCCCTCGCTGAGTATTCCGGCGAAAGTTTCAGAGTTGCCGCGCTCAGGCAGTTTCTTATTATTTAATAATGCACGAATTCTTGTAGACTAAACCCAATGT
>BOPP01000316.1:868715-901138 GCA_017312745.1 Gryllus bimaculatus
CGAGAGCGAAGGGACGCCGCGAAGGCTTGACGGTCGAACGGATCCTTGGCGTGTCAGCGGTGTGTGAGAAGACGAGAAGGTCATTGGAGCTACAGTGACGATTTGGCAAACGTAGAGTGCGAGCGGCCGCCACGTGAAGAAGCAGGAGTGAGAATAATTGTGTTGGTACACCACGTGGCAGATTAACGATGGGTGAACATAATAGCCTTGTGTTGTTTGGTTTCAGATTGAAATGTTTGAATGGTAACGAATATAGAATATCGTCAAGACGAAATAAATGTGAATAATGCCGTGATAACTGTTTTAATTACGTATATGCTCGATGCAGCTCGATGCAGCTGAAACTATGTGAATTAGTGAATGTTGTCGTGGCTGTGGACAGAAAGGGATTGTACTGAATTACTTAAGATTCATGCAGAGATAAATGCAGGAGCTGCTATTCCTTATAGCTGACTATTGTGCGCCGGAGAGTTGTACATGGCGTTGGCCAGCGGTGGGCGGGCGCGTGGGGAAGTCCGGAAGGACGCGCGCCCTCTTGGTGCGTCGCAGCGCGGGCGGCTGGCGGAGAGGCCCAAGCGCTTCCGAATCAACCAGGAGCGACGCCGTAGACACGGCCTTCAGGCGAGGGAAACAAGTATCCAATTCAATATGTATGTGATGGGCGGACGGAACTGTGAGTAATGAAATTCAGAATGACGTAACGTCAAGGGGATGATGACGAGGGTGAATAATTCGGGTATTGGTTGATGATAGCGTAAAGAATTATTATAGGGAAACATATTACTTTGTTTAATAAAGAACTACAAGAAATGAACATGAGGATAATTTTCTTAATATATTTATTTTATTAAGTATAATTACATGCAGTCAATATGTGTACTATTCTATTGTTAATATAAAGGATAGTATTAATAGTTAAAGAAAATCAAAATAGAGTGTTTTTGTGTGTGTGATTTGTTAAAAAATAATGATTTTTTTTGTGAAAGGATTCACAACTGTGAACATAATATTCATACAATAGAGATCATGATCTTGAAGGAAATGCTAGAATTCGGATATCATTAGAGGAACAGGCGAGTGTGAAATAATGTTTATGTTACCATGTCAGAAGCTATTAAAAATAAACGTGTTTGTTTTTGTGTTGTTTTTAGAAAAAAATAATTATTTATTAATCTCATGCATATGATCAACAACGCTGTTACAGCAAGAAAACTCATTGTCCCCTTTACTTATTCAATTCTATCAATAGATTATATTAATGTGTGGTCGTTAACCTTCCTATTTTTCTACAAAAAATTGAATATCTCTTATCATCGATTATCGGATATCGTAAAGTGATGAATTCACGTATGATTTACACATTAAAAGAGCAAGAATTTCGAAAAAGTTACAAATTTTTCATTATTGCGAATGATACTGGGCTAAAGAAATTTCGAAATAAAATAATTTTATTTCCTTAACATCACCAACAATGGCAGCAATAACAAAAAATGCATTTTACAAATTTGCATTTTGCAAATTGCGTTCTGCAAAGTGCTGGAGAGTTGTTGATCACTGTATTTTGAAATCCTATTTTTTTTAGAAATTCTATTATCTACAGTTGTTCAATGCTAAACTAATGAAGAAATCGAGTATGGACTGGAAATCAAAGCTATGAGCACTGTAGGTGAACATACCTGACGACTGATACGATTGTGTAAGTAATGTTTCAATATAATCTTTTATTCGAACTTAGTGTTAATGAATTTACTTGAGTTGCTTACTTTTTATTGTATACTTTCCGTCATTCCATGGAACTGCAACACCCTTTCTTTGTGTGTGTGTGTGTGTGTGTAGGGGGGAGGGCACCAGCCATCACTGATTTTGAGAGATTTTTATAAAGTATTCGATCATGTGTATTCTACGTAACTTCCTGCGAGGTGCAGGAACTGCAGCAACCGCCACGCGCTGTTTTCATCAGGCTTTCCCGCTTGCGTTGTGAATCCTGTAATCGCCCCTCCAGTTTCCGGTTTCTCGGCCCACCTCCACGCGCGCACTTCGCGTGCCTCGAGATCTCCCAGAAGTGCATCTAGAAAAAACAATATCTTAATCGAATGGAATCTGGGCGGGAAGAATTTACGTTACTTTTCCTCACTGGTTTATTAAGTGGTTTGAGGAGTTTAACTCGAAATTTAGGTTAATCACTTCGGGACTTGTAGATTTCACAGAGAAAAGTGCAACAAAAAAGACTAGTAGTTTGCTGCTAGTAGTTTGCAATCTGCCTGCTATCGGTAAGCTCTGTTCTCACGAGTTCACTTAAAGGTTCATTGGTTGGTATGCATATTTAAATTTGATGACAGTAAGCGTCGGTTACAATGATCTACACACATAAATAGCATGTGATATTGAAATAAAAATCTTATCACACTTTTTTATTAGTGGTTATTTTTCTTCTGGATGTTTCTTTCAAACTTCTGTGGCCGGAACGGCACTTCGTTTCTGTTCTTCGACATCTTGAAGTTCTATTACCTCCGACGTTAAGCTGCTGTATGCTTTGGAATCGGTGATGAAACAGGACATTAATTGCCTTCTTTTACTGTGAGCTTCGTTTTAAGAGCTGCTAGAGATATACTCAAGAGCAGCAGGCAGCTTGCAAGCAATGTTCTGGCCACCGTTGTTTCAATATAAAAGATGACCAAATTTTCTACAAATTGTAATTTACAATTCTAGGCAATTAGCTTTACCAGGACTTGGCAGAAGAGTTCCAGGACGAGGCCGATAGGCCGAGCCTAGGAATTCAGTCGTGTCATTGAAAGTCACTTTTGCGATGTATAATATTTTATTCGAGACCTTAGTCTTTTGACAAGATGTCCATGTGATGTATTAATTTACAAATATTCAAATTTAATTGACGATCACGAGATCACAACGATCACAATTATTTGTCCTTGGTAGGTATATTGCATACTGGTTAATACAGGGTATTATCTTTAATTTTTCAACAAACCGTTGTGAAACTAAAGTACCTAAAACTGTGACTTTTTAGTTCTCTAACGAAATTGGCTGAAATTTCTCTGGCTCTATCCCCAATCTATGAACTCCCGTTTCGTCTGCCTCTGCTCTGTCGACCTCCGCTCTCATGATCCTCGTTCGGTCAGCCCCTGCTCTGTCGACTCCCGTTCCGTCTGTCTTTGCTCAGTCAGCACACTCTCTCTCTCTCTCTCTCGGCTTCCGCTTTCTCCCTCTCTCTCGGCTCCCGCTCTATCCATCCCCGCTTTTCCTGCACCCTCGATTCCTTCCCTCCCACTCCGCTGCCTGCTTGACCAGATGCGCGAGGCTAATTGGCACCGCTCGTGACCTTTTCTTTTCCTCCCCTCCGTCGCCATCCGCCTGCACAAAAAAAAAAGCTTCGGCGAGCGCGGCAGCCCACAGCTCAGCCCGCCTCTGTGCTCGAAGTCTCGGTACACCAGCACAGGGGATGAGCCACAGCATGGAACGATAGGGGGCCGAATTTCAATGGAATTCTTAAAGGTGTTAATTAACATTGTACTACAACTGGCAATTTATGAATGTTCAAAATATGTTTATATAAATAATTTCAAGGATTTATATTCACTCACAACTGGCGTTTCTTGTACTGCAAGGAATTTGATTTACGAGAGCAGTCTTGTTACTTACACAATAACCCCTGAAAACATTTAGTTAATTCATAATAGAGTAGCGGTGCGATAAGTCTCGCATTTGGAAATAGGACTCCCATCACCGTATGCATGAAAAGTAATTTAGCGAAACGAGCCTTAATACTATTCGAGTTATCTCCGCCCTTATCACGAAGAAGGGGTGCCTGGAAGTACCGAATCCCTCAAATTTATAAGATCTTAAAAGATCTCAACTTGTTGATTACGGCACTTGAGGAACATACGTAAAGGTCTACGACCCCAGAGACTTGATTTTAAGGAAATATACTACAACGTTTTCAAGTTATGCATAATCGAAGTTAAAGAACAGACCGTAAAGTGGATTTTCACCTGCTAAATTCGGTCGCGGTTTATTTGTACAAATATGAGTATTTATGAAGTGGAAATGAAATTCGTCACTGGGGGTGGAGGCGGTGGAGAGGAGCGGAGAGGGGAGCAAAGAAACCTGGTTGCGCGCTGGAAACATGTGGCCCCTCTTGCATAACGCACACTTTTTAGCTTTCCGTTCCGCGGGACGGAGCCGACGACTCTCGTCCGTGCGCCATGGGATGCGGGCCGATTTCTTTGCAGAGCGCTTTGCTTCCAATCTGTAAATCAATTTCTTTATTACTAACTACAAATACTTGCAAATTCTTTTCA
Organism: Gryllus bimaculatus; assembly: GCA_017312745.1. NCBI lineage: Eukaryota > Metazoa > Arthropoda > Insecta > Orthoptera > Gryllidae > Gryllus > Gryllus bimaculatus. The sequence goes on from BOPP01000316.1 coordinate 873,032, forward strand.
GACACTGAAAGTGAATTCTGTGAATTGTGAAGTATGATAGAATAGTCTTATTTGTGACAGTTATAAATTGTTGCGAAATTTGAAAACTATTTTCTACTATCCTAGGTAAAACGAATGTAAGAAGTAAATAAAATAATTTACATCATCTGAGATTAATTTGCATTTCCCAGATTTTGGGCCCATGATATATTTTGGCTTCATACGCGCTAATGGAAAACACTTTCCTGGTTAAAAGTTTTGTCGTGACAATCATCCTTTTCAAATGATTCGCCGTGCAGTTTAATTTCTGTGTAGATGAATAATTTTATACTCATGAGTCATGGCAGTTTTCAGAGAAAATCACGAGTCTCACCCAACAATGATAACCAGAAATAAAAGTGAACAAGCTGTAGAAATACTTTTTTGTGAGATGATTCTCGATGAGCGACCAACAGAGATTAATTCAAATATCAGAGAAAGTTAGCAAGTACATAATGAACAAGTAGGAGGAAGGAGATAAGGACGGACGGATGGAGGCTGGGAGGGAAAGGGAGGGTAGGAAGTTCGTACAGGGAGGGGCAACAAACTGTCGGAGGGCGTAGAGGGAGGCTGTGCGTGTGACGGGCATATACGAGAGCGAATGGGGGCGTTGTCTTCGTTGAAGGCGTCCCGCAGGGGCTTTTTGCCGGCCGTTCCTCGGCGGCGGCAGCGGGCCTCGCCTCTCCCGTCGCCCTCCCCCACGCTAATCGGATGGCAACGGCCTCCGAGGCCGCAGAAGTAGCGTGCAAATCTCTGCACATGGCGATAACGATCTGTATGTTTTTATTCGAAAGAAGACTCAACAATATTTCATTTCATACTTCGTCATCGCGACGCCAGCGACTAAACTTTTATCTCCCTATCTTTGAGGGTTTGTGTAAATGACGAGGTTCCAATAAGACAGTTTGTAAGGTTGTCTGGAGTACCAGTTGCATAGATTTGGTGGTCGCCTATATGCTCAAGAAAGTTTCATCGACAACAATTTCACCTAGAAGATAGATACCCCATAAAAATCTCAGAAATCATTTTTTGAAACCTTTGCTGTTCCTTAAACAATAATGTTAATTGCAACCAGTTTACTTCATCATACGATAATGTCATTCACTAAGTGAGACAAGTAGTACATGTAAAAAATGTCATTCTACTAATTTGTTAAGTTTTCCAAAATTGATATTTGTGTCTTCCTTCCATTTTCTTTTCCCCTTTCACTGCCCCCTCTCCTTATCCCATTCCTTTCTTGGACCATAAAGCTTGCTTTCCATTTGCACTACAACAGTAACCAACATCGCAGGGCGAAATGCACTCTTCCGTAGTATTTGGGAACCGTATCTTACTACGTAGACCTGTTCAAGAATTATTGAAGTGTAGAAGATGTTTCTTAAGATGCACTTAAATTTAACCTTACAAACAACATATCTTTTACTGTTAAGCCAAATATGTTGAATAACAGAAAGTGTACATTTGATTTGATTCCATTTCCCTGTGTATGTAATCACACACTACTTGTCAATAGAAACTTTTGTAACAAATGTTGTTACAAAAACAAACAAAATGATTTTCCTGCACATTAACAACAAATAAAATACTCTCTTTTAACAATTCAACAATTAAAGATTTTAATAAGAAAAGCCTACACGCATACAATAAACGTAAAATATATTTATGCGAGTCTGTACATGTGGTTTATAAAGATATGAAAGTAATGTCCTCAGAACCTTGTCTTTTCAATTTTTATAAATTTTATACCATTGTTTTAAATCAATTTTTCTCTAATGTAATAAATGAATGTTGCCTACCAATTATGCAGTGACTTTTAATTTCTATGTATTCGCGTCGTACTAACAAGACAGTTAATAAAACTTCATGAGACAAGGGGCTGCACTAATTTTACACCTTATAATCGTTGGTATGTTTTATTTGAAAGCCTATATTTTGAAGTGCAATGTTGAAATTGCATTTAATATTATTCGCAATGCGTATTATTATGCATAAGGTCGAAGATAATGTATAAATGATTCGTAAATTCTCGTATGCGGGAGGAAAATATTTGAATTAATGCCGTCTGGTTTTAGTTCGTTAAACTTTGTTTTATTTTCTTTACTTCTTAGTTAACTCCTGGAAAGCACATGCTGTATACGGGGAGCGCGTGCGAACGTTCTAGAAACTCTTAACGAAATGTTTGCCTCAACATGCGTATATCACAGATAACAGGCTTCACGATTACCTAAACCACATGGTCCATTAAGAACTCTTCGTATTAGTTTAGCGGTGATTTGTTGTTGGAATTTAAAATGAAATAATTATAGGCGTTGCTATTTCCAAAAATATTTATTGAAAGAGTATCTTTTCATGGCATCATCATTATCATCATCATCAGCAGCAGCAGTTTCCTGTTGTTTGAAGACCACATAACGACTACTTTGACCTCCTACGTAATCATTTTGTGGCTTGCAAAGAGCAGAAAACAGAAGACAACTAAGCCATCGAAAGCTGTTCATTCAATAAATATTGTTGGCAATATTACAGCAACGACTATAAAAATTTCATTGTTAAACATGATGACTGGCTATCGCGTTCTCTAGATGTGACTGTCGTTCATGTTGATACTTAGGTATCTGGGAGAAAGTGAAGTAAGAAAGGAGGAAAAGAGAGGTATGTCGTACCTTTCATATATTTGCAAGAACTCGGTTATTCCAAATACCTAGTTGTTATAAATCATTCACAATATCAACTTCAAACTCTATTTTACAAGACATTTTTTGTGAAGGAAACTAGAGTTCTGCAAAGGATTCGAATTAGGAGAAAATTCTGTAAATCCTGCCCGTAGGATAATGCAATGTTTGTACACCACGACACGGAGTTTTTACAACTGTAGTTGCAGGCACATAATTATCCTAAATGAAGTTTGTGCTACATAAGAACTTCTGGCTTTCCGTAGAGACAAATTTTTATTGCAAAATGGTTTTTTAGTGGCTAAAGTAAATAATTCAATACAGGTAGTCTAAAAATGCAATGTTACAGTTTCTAATGAAAATTTATTTGGATTTAATGATACCTAAAAATGTTATAACATGCAGGGAAACATGTGTATAACCTAAGTAATGTATAACCTAATTAACATATGTACAACCTAAATTTCGTATTTGTACTCTAAATAACAATAATTATTTGTGTAATTAACTTAATCGTTTATATTCACGTAAAAATTGGCTATTGCACACTCAATGGCAGTAGTGTAACGTCGTGTGTAGTGATCTACACCACAAGGAAACAGACACGAGTAAGTATAATAATAATAATAATAATAATAATAATAATAATAATAATAATAATAATTGTCCAAATATTTCGTGAAAATGAGTCACTCAACAAGAGAGTGACCTTAGCCTCTTCATCTCAAGTTACCGGTGAATCACATAAACCTTAACCTGAGTGGTCTGTCACATACTGTAATGCAACCTCACACGTTGGTCTTCAATTTATGTAACGCACCAGCGCAACCGAGTACCAATTCATGTAATGCTCCACTGTGAGTCACACTATCATAAGGGGGGAGAGAATTGTCATCACACTTAAGGTGTGACGGTCACTTCCAGACACCAGAATGCACGCGCTGAATTGGTTTGGGGGCGCCAAGAGTATGTCTTACCTGTCGTATGGGCACCGGCGTTGAAACATCTCAGGGGTGAGCGCCCTGGGTCGAAGGATTGCATTTGCTTACTGGCTACAAATAATACACATTTATTTGTGTGACCACCCGACAAAAATGACGGGGATTTATTACTGCTGTTAATTGTCTCTTTTATACACTATTTCCTATAGTGCTTTGCTCCGGCTATTGACTAAAATGGACGGCAACTCTCAGAAATGGTGATGGTTGAAATGGTCGAAATGCTGCTTCCTCACCCCGAAAGGATTACACGTCCAAATATCGCCCGGCGGCAGCGGATGACCCGTTGAATTGCCATAGGGGACTCCTGTAGTCAGCAGAAACACGACGCCTGGCTGGGCTGGAGGTCGTCCACGGTCGTCCGCGAGATTGAAGAGTCGGTTTTTTGATACGCGGGTCGCAGGTCTTCATACGCCGCCTGGATCGGATTATCATTGGCAGCCGAATGATCGTGCTACATACTCTCTCGTGTAATTTATGGGTGTTACTCCTATTGTCCTAACCCGGCATCCGGAATAATTTTCGTTGGTGGAATAATGGCGACCTTGGAGACTAGCGATTGTTTGTCGTATGGCTGTTGTCGCCGTTAAACGAAGAACTCTCTCTAAGAGTCGACTGCTCGCTACAACACTCTTTCTCCAATTGTTGAATCTTTCTAGCGCCTTCCGCTTACCCGATTCCCGTCCTCTCCCTTCTCGCAAAATGCCAGTCCTATCACGTGCTTAGCGCGAAGCTTCTCAGAGGTTTGTTAAAACGTTTCTGGGACACTCTATCGCCCGAGGTCTGTGATTGGGTTACGAGAACAGCGCATTTTAGTGCCTACGAGACCCGATACACGTCTGTGCTGTTTATACGAAGCTTCGTGATTTATTGTCTCGTAGGAATTTCTGGTGCGCTGCACTCGAGCCTCTTAATGCGACAGTTCCGGTGGTCAGTCACCGACTGCTAAACACAAAGCTGGAACGGTGCGTTTCGGGGGCGGACGCTCGCTGGGGAATACTAGGTTAGCGGCGCATGCATCTGCGCGTGGCAAATTGTGCGAAAGGCGCCCTTCGCCTCGAAATATGTTAATAGAACGTGACGCAGGGGTCGCGCTGTGCGATGAGCCTTTACGACTCATTGCAATACTATTACGGGCGTATAAAATAGTGTAACGTTTCTCCGTGATGAATTGAAACACACACACAGGTAATATTTTAAGAAAAATGATTATTTCGTTTCTTAATGCAACACTAAAAATACTTAATTTATTTAGAGATAGGTTACACAGTCCTTGTGTTCTAAATCTTTGTTATTTTCCTTACACACGACTTTGTTCTCTTTATTATTTACTTACACAGTCCACTTCTTCTAATTATTTATTTACACTATTCACATCTTCTACTCTATCGCACAGTCCGATTCTCTGTGCACGGTACACTGCGCTGATCTCAATTCACTTCGCAGACCACCATTCACTGCGCAGATCACAATTCACTGCGAAGACCCGGGTCCACTACACTGCTGTTCACTTCATAGCTCAGCTTCCGACTTCCGTTTGCTGTTCACCTACTGCACCACTGTTCACCGCACTGCACACTTAGGAGCTCAGCTTCCACTTCAGACTGACTTAGACTGCCTACTTACTGACTACATACACTGAGTGACTGCTTACTGCCTGACTGGCCCGCGGCCGCCGGCAGCGGCGAATGTATACCTGGCTGGCGCCCGTCTGGACACATCCGTCACTTGCTCCACATTTCTACGCGACTCGCGAATAACCCGGAACCGTCTAGTGCGGAGGGCGCCGGCAGATGTCGGAATCAGCGTAGATGATGCAATATTCGTTACATTGTCCCCTTCTTAGATGTGATCCGTTCCGGAGCGCGTTTAGTGAAAGCATGCAGATTTTGCAGCTGGAGCCTCTATTGCAGTTGCAGGTTAAGAAGTGACAGTTTATAGTCTTCTTCGAATCTGCTGACATTCCGTGGTGGTAATTGCAAACGAAGATTTTCACCCCAATGTACCGGAAGAGTACTTCCAACATGCTTCTCGTGCTACTCTCCAGTCCAGTCCATCAAACCTACTTCCCAGTTTGGGCATGGCAATCTTCTGGACGTTGTCTTGCAACAGTTGTTGGTGTAATTCAAAGTTTCCCAAGGTTCTGATAGGTGGCCTTGCGATGTAATTTTCTTTTTGTGATGACATAATACAACTCACGTCGGGGAGAAGCAGGTCATTCTCAATATCCGGTTGCTGGTTCTCTAATTCGTCTATTCTCCTGTATATAACCCGGAACCGTCCAGTTCGGGGGGCACTGGCAGATGACGCAATACGCGCAGCGAATCCCGGAATATGATGCAATATTCTTAAAATGGCGACAAAATACAGTACAAACAAGATAGGCTATTGTAGGAAAATTTTTGAATTTTTAAAGTTAACACGTGACTTGATTAGGTTTACGAAACAAAATATAGTATACGACAGGCTATAACAAATTGATAGCAAATCAGTCATTAGAATTTTGAAACAAAATTCCACAACAAATGAAATACATCATAATTACTTGAGACAATGTACCCGATATTGATGTACTAGTTCAAAAAGTAAACTAGATCAGAAAAAAGGGCAATACAAATTAAGCAGGAAATCCTTGAGCACTTCTTTAGTCCACCACCAACCGACACACCACAAAGCAGTTAAAGTGCCTGCAAAGGCAGAAGAGAATTTGAAAAAATTCTCAAGGCGTTTTCGAAAAAATGGACGAATGGTCGAAAACCTCTACCAAAAATACACCTTAACAAAACTACATTTCAACTTCGTAACACAGTTAATAATATTTCTTACAGAAAAAGTATTGAGTTTTACGTATGAATAAGGTGGCTTGCATGGTGTGGCTGTTACTATCTTTACAGCATACCCCCAATTTTGGGAGGCACCAGCCATCACTGGAAGTTCAATAACATCCACAACACCAAATTTCGCTACGCTCCTTTCACCAACTAGCGGAGAAAGGAGGTATTTTTTGATGAAGAAACAGGCGATTTTAATTTAACGCATAGGCTTCTTTTAGACTTGAGAATCTTTTACATGCAATAACTCTATTAACATGGGAGAGACTTTACTTCCTGTCTGAAGGAAGGCGTATGAAGGATTTTTTCGCTCTTAAAAATCCACAGGGTCGATTGGGTTTCAACACGCGAACTTGGGTATAACAGTCCGATACGCTAACCGTTACACCATCGCCGCTGCAAACACAGATATCTGACAGAGATATTTGGTTGGGAAAAAATCTCGCTACCCAACGGTAGGTCGCCTTCAGATCTCGCCAGCAAAGGGAGATCACGGCTACCTTTCAAAGAAAAACATGCACTAGACATACGGCACTAATGACCTTAGCTGATGAGCCTGGAATAACAAAAAAAAAAAAAAAAAACCAAAAACAATTCATCATATATCAGGAAAGCTTCTCCCGTTGAGAGAGCCTGAAGTGGCAGGAGGCCTCTGCGAGGCTAATGAGAAAGGCGAAAAGGGTTATCTACACGGTTCCTAGGGTAAGTTGAGGAGTAAAACATGCTGATTTGGGACCGTCAACAGTCTCACGTAATGTATCCCAAGAAAGAAAATGGGAAACATGAAACAGTTTCGCTCCCATGTAGCAGTGTTGTGTAGAGCCGATTGCAATCGATGCAGCTGACACTGAGCCAAGCCCTATCCGGCGGATAGGTCTCCCGCAGCGGCACCACGTGCGTCGCCAAAGCGCGGAACGAGAACGCGGCACGCCCCCGCCCCCGCCCCCGCCCCCGCCCCCGCCCCGCCCCGGCTTCCGCCGCTGCGGCTTTCCCCTCTCCTCCCCCTCTCCCTCCCACCCAGCAACGTGCCGACCGGGCGCCAGGCTGTCTCGTGCGTTGTCCCGCACCGCATCGCCCCCCCCTCCACTTCACAACGACTCGCCATGCCACGCCACAGCCTGCCCCTCCCGCTCTGCTGGCCCCGCTCTGCCCGCTCACTATGCGCGCCCCGCTCTGCCCGCCCCGCACTTCATGCCCCGCTCTGCCCGCCCTTCTTTGCCCGTCCCGGCCCTTCCTCATTTTTCCCTCGCTCACCTCCCCGCTCCCCGCCACACCTGCATCCTGTCTAGGTCCTGCACTTTACTACGTTTGGGAAAACCCCGCTAACCGATGGTAGGACGGCGCCGGTTCTCGCCATACAGGGAAGACCACCGCCACATTCCGAGCAAAAACATGCACTACAGGTACGGGACTAATAACGCTAGTAGTTGACGCGATCGAAATAAGGAAATCACTAACAATCAATCAATGAGACACTTACCGCTCCATAAACTTCTCCCAACACATCCTACTGAGCTATCTCCCTCCTCACATTATCCCGCTCTGCCTCCTCTATCCTGCCTCGCCCCGTTCTGCTCCAGGCCAACCTCTGTTCTCCCTACATACCGCCGACCGGGCGCCAGGCTGTCTCGCGCGACGCCCTGTGGGCGGCGACAGCTGCGCGCAGCGACGCGTCGCCTGCTCCGCGCGCATTTTTCTGCCTCTGCGAACGGCAACGCGCGTCCCCGCCCGCGGCGGTCAAGGCCGCGCCGTCGCTCGCGCCCGATCTCACCCGATCCGAGCACTCCCGCAGCGGAATGTTTCCAGCTGTGCAACGCGTTCCGTTTATAGCGGAAGAGCTTACTCTACACTGACAGTGCCTTTGTTGGAGTAGCAATGCGAGAGCGTCTCCGTGGAAACAAGTGGAAGGTTTATGTAGAGAGCTCAGATGTCTAGGCCCCAGCGTCGTGACAAACGATCAGATCGGAGAAGACGCATCGGTTCGCATGTTTTTCCTGCTAGTGACACAGAGGTTCACAGCTGTGGGTTTTGCAAGTGGCAAATTGCATTAAAAATATATGCTAAAAAACTTAAGTCTTTTTCTGAGGGATACCTTATGGGACTAAAACAAAAAAAAATATCGATAGGTTTGTTGTCGACAAAATGCACGTTCAAGTTGCTTCAGAAATGATCACATCACCTACATTTTTCTTTGCATTTTGACATTTGTTATGACTTTAGTAATAGAACACAAATACATATACTTTTTGTTGGATTGCCATTTGTTTTTGTTTTTTATTTTGTAGTGGGAAAGATTAAATGCTAGATACGGTAAATCGCAAATTCCAATATCACCATTAATTGCGTTCTCTTGATCCGACCTTCCGCACATATTCGCCTCCCACTCCTGGACGCCATGTTAATTCCTAGCGCCCAGTGTCTCTATTATTTTGTCGATACTTTGATCATTTGTCACTGTAAACGCGCCCATGCTCGCAGTTGGAAGTACATCGTTGAAGCTTCGAAGACCAGGAACTCCTAGAACAAAAATAATATTCTGTGGCTGGACTCGAAATATTCTTGGCCGTCTGCGAGATGCATTGTCCCAGAAATGGTGGCCATCCTGTACTAACCTATGATCAGTGCACCTCCGCGCATTTCGTGAAGATCGTTGCAATATGATGGCCCAAGAACGTGAGGTCTGAAAAAAATAAGAATCTACACACCATAGGTTCGAGTGACGATGGTGGCAACACCAGCTAAGTAGCTGCATCAATGATGACCATTGTCTGGAGGATAGTTCTAGAGGCCGGACGCTCTGATGGATCGTTTACGAGGATTCCTCCAATAAATTCAAAACGAATGAAGGACGAGTATCATGAGCAAGGGGAATGCATTTCAGAGGGGAACCATCATCTGCGAAAGCAAAAGGTTCTTGGAGTCTGGAAAGTCCACACGGACCCCAGGTTCTCAACGGAACTCGCATCGTTAGGGAGTGCAGTGAGTAGACGGCTAGACTGCTGATTGCTCGGGCTCGCCAGGATCCCGCACAAGTGGGGCCTGTACGCGTCAGTCTTGGAGCAGGATTGGGGATGGGCCTTCAGAGTCTCAAATCCAGCTACAGAAACGCCACGTCGTTAGTGCCGACGTGGGTGCAGAGAGAAGACGGGTTGGAGCTCCGAGCCGCCCAAGTCTCGGTCTGATTGGCCCCAGTTGATCTCTTGTCTTCGGCGTGGCAGTGCTCGATACTCATGGGTGTTGAGGTTTTTTTCCAAGCAATGTGTTTGGCGCTTAATTCGACTTCGGTGCTAGATCAGAAAGCAAGTGGCCCTAAGCTGGCAGGGTGGTCCCAAACAAGTCTTACTAGGGGAGGCGATCCTCTGGAAGGCAACGCGCCGGCGAACCCGACTGCATTCGTAGTACCTGAGGGAGGTGAGAACCTAAGGGCTAAGATGCTTGCTCCAATGCGAGTCAAATCCTTCCTGGTATCAAACAAATGGTTTTTGGTGAACTTCGATCCCCTTGAGCCCAGAGGTAAGTATAGTTCTTCACTCGATTCTTTCTGTCGTGTTCTTAGGACAGGGCGATGATTTGATCTCTTATCACTCGACGTAAGCTTCATCTCCCGCAATCAAGGACTCGAGATCACTCACCAGTCACCGTAGAGAAGTGAATATCCTTTTAGCCTCAAAGCTGTTGCCAACAGATATAGTAGATCTAATGTACATCGCTTTTACCACGTGCGCAAGCAAAGGTAAGATTCGACTTCGGGATGACACGGGATGGAGCCACCGAAAAGAAACTTAGACTAATATTTTTCAGAAATAGTTATATCATGTTTGTCTGAAATAGTACAAGACACTCAGTCACTGCTTTTGAGTTCTCTCCGTTATTAGTACGACAGGGTGTGACAGTACGACAGTGGGTTATTCTTTCCGTGGTGCTACTGCATTATTCGAGTCTTCCTACAAAACAGATCTTTCTTTTGTATTGTTCTCAAATCAAACCGTTTGACATAATAGAAAAATGTAAACCCCAAATTATTTAAAAAGTGATGACGTGATCCAAAAATTATTAATTAATATTGTTCACAGTCTTTGAATACAGTTATGGGAAATAGAGTGACGGAGATGTAGGAGACTATTTATACAATGCTCATTTTCTCTCAATCATCGTATTGCAAAGTGTTAGTCATTTATGAATGTTTTAGCCAAGCAAAAATTGTTTATGTCTACTTAAGAATTGAATTTTAAAACATGTCAAAAATGAACATATTACGTAAAGATTTAAGAAAATAAATTGAAGTAGAAACGTGAGACAGATTTTTGATATATTAATAGTGTCTGTATTTTATTAGTACAAAGGCTATTTACAAGGATTATTACGTGTAGACTTAAAAAAAGTGCTAATTGTAAGATGCAGCCCTACTGATTTACTTCTGAACAGCTATATAAATTAAATATGATTACTTATCTTGCGAAAGTGATATTAAAAAAAGAAGAAAACTTGCGTAAGCGTAATTCATGTAGCTGTTACTTGGAAAATAATCAGATATCTTTTCCAAATCTGCCAATTTAGAGGGTTCCTTACGAATTGTATTTTTCATATTTTGTCTTATTTTACGGTTACTGCATATTTATACATATTTAGCCCAACTTTTAGAAAAGTAAGAGGAAAATGGCAATGATTTAATAAATTCACAATTCTTCAAATTGATGTATTATGATTCGTGGTTCATTGAATTATTCATTAATCGTGGTTCATTGAAGAGCTCACCAGTCACCGTAAAGAAGTGAATATCCTTTTAACCTCAAAGTTGTTTCCAACGGATATAATAGATCTAATGGATATCGCTTGTAGCACGTGCGCAAGCAAAGGTAAGATTCGCGGTCGTGGGAGCACGGATCGTCGGCTCAGTGTCTCTGACCCGAATGAAATATAAACCCGTGGTCGATCTTTGTCTGTCAGGAATCGTTTTCCAGTAAGCGAGAGATTCTGCGTAAGCATCACCGCACCATGTGTTCCCTAGTCGTCAGTACCTACCAAAGATGATCTCTCTAAAATCAGGTAGCATCACCACATGCTAACGGGCGTCCTCAATGTATAAAAAAGACGAACCAGATGTTTAGAAAGACATTTTAAAATGTTTCTTGTAAAACTTTTTAACAATTCTTGAAATAAATATGCCAGTAATGTTATTTGTTTAATGTAGCGTATATTATGTTTTTTTAATCACTTCAACTGGGTGACGAACCAGTTTCTCAGAAACACGTTTAGAACTGTATCATGTCATACATTTTAATAATTTTGATCTAACATAGAATGCTCTTTGTTCCATGAATTGTGTAAGAGCTTTTTTTCTTAAATCTCCTACCATTCTCAAGAATTATGCTATGAACGAATTACAGAGTTCCAATGTATGGTTTAGTGAAATTAAAAAATAAAATTATTTACAAAACATATTTTTTACCGATAATTCTTTTGTTTGTGTTTCAAAGAGGCATTAACGTCGTAGCACAATTCAAATTTTTCTACGAGAATTTTACATCGCAGTTTAGTAATTAATATTTATTTCCTTTTTTGTATATATTTTTACTGTATATATTTTAAATATTTATCGTGCATGTTATATCGTGCATATTTTGGGCATCTTTACTGCATAGAATCCGGACTCTTCCTATGAGAAACCCACTGTAAAAGGTGTGTACCTAGAAAAACACCTCTTTCGCCTCCTATTATCTCGACTAATAGGTTGTTGCATGAGGATCCTCTTACATATTAGTTGCGAAGACGAGAACCTCGCAAATACTGTAATCAACAAACTAAAATATGACATAAGAAATTGTCATTACATTCGGTGTGGTTCAACAACCCAGACGATGTAACGTTAAGAAACCTGCAGACAAAGCTAAGATTTAAAAGTATTGCTACGGTTGCTCAATTGCTGAAGACTTAAAATGAATGAGAATCAACTAAAAGCAAAGGGGCACGAACAAAATCCATGTTAAAGTCGCCCACGTAAACTAACAAAAACGTTAAATAGTCGAAATAATATTTTTTTCGTTATTGAAAGAATACTTTCAGTAAGAATGCGTTGTTGGCATGGCTTGTGGCAAAAAGATCATTAGCATTAGTTCCAATGTTTTAATCAAAATTCCAGTAATCTCATTCCCATCGAACACGCTTTGATTTGCTTAAGAATCTGAAGGGAAGAAATAAGTGTCAATTTTCTTTTCGATCGCCACACTTCTTCTTACTTCATCTTGCCTATTAAGAACACGTCTAGTAAGACTAGATAGGCTAGACTGACAGTAACAAGAGTGAACACTATCTTGGTTACGAGAAGTATCCGACACTTGTCAATTAGTTATGTATCACTGAGATTCACCTTTTGTAGGCAATAAATATTATTATTATTATTATTATTATTGTTGTTGTTGTTGTTGTTGTTATTATCATTATTATTAAATCGATTGCATTATTAAATTCTCAGTATCATTTTTAACCTAGTGTTTGTTCTGAAGTGTTATTTTGAGTCGTGAAGAGTAGTGCAATGTAGAGGAAGAAAGAGAAGTGAAGTGCACCATAGTTTGATGAAGAGGAATGCACTGTATGTAAAAAGCTATATGTTTAATAGTTTAAAATATCTGTATATGAAAGCCATAAAATGGAGTTTTTACAATTATTGTTGACATTGTTATCATCGTTGTCATTGTCTTATCATGATTGATATTGTCTTTATTATTTTAGAACAAACAAAAATGAAAGTATTGTAATGGAGGAAAAAATCCAACAAAAGTTTTTTGGCAAACTTCAAATTACTAAATAGCCCCCAAAAACAAAATTTGCAAAAATTCGTTCAAAGATTAGAACGGCTTCAGGTAGTCCATAATGAATGACCTACAGTGGCCATGGCCAGAACTCTGTTCTCAGTAAAACAAACGGGTCTTTCGACTGCTTTCTTGTTTTCTTTGTTTTCCCATGCCTTTCACCTCCGCGCCTACTGGTTACGCAGTATAGAGTAAAATATTGTGATGTTGCCGGAAAACGGGCGAATTTTAGACAGAAATATGTTCATTACCGGTCCATGGTAACAAAAAAGTGGTTGAATTTTGTTTCTTTATCTAGTAAATTACTTCCTCTAACACTTCGTGGAGTCAGAATGCATGTCTGGTGGGTCCATGATACCGAAAAATCGATTGACACCAAAATATTAATTTGTGCGTGATCTTGGCTGTCCGGGTGAAGGCTGTCCGCGTCGAAGGCTGTGTTGCCGACGTTTCGATCATCTTGTCGAGGTCTTCTCCAGGGCTGGCGTGCCAGCCAAGATCACGCACATGACTCTGGCCGCGGAAGCCTGCAACTTCAAAATATTTATCCGTTTGTCTGCAAACAACACTAGTGGTTAAACCGAAAGTAGGATATTATTCGCAATTGGTATTTCTTATATAACAAGAAACGCCCAAGTTTTTTTCTATCATTGAACTTACTAAATATTCGAAAATGGAAAATTTAGAAATAATGCGAGAAAGTATGTGCTGTAGTACCAATAGCTTACACATAATTTCATTGGTGAATACAAGTTCTTGAAATTATTTCTTATGTAGTTTCTGGAAACTTAAAAGTGTGTGAAAAAGAACGCAAAATAATGCACTTTCTGAAACAATGAAACGACTTTTTTCTCAAAAACGACTTGTTGACCTCAGGCCATACCTTACTTATGCCATACTTTAATTATATTTATATTTGTATTTTCTGTAAGGGTACATAAACACGTATTCATACTTTACACCTACGTTTTACTTCTAAGCCACTAAACATGTCTTCTCAAACCGAGCTGGAAACGGAACTGTGATTTTCTGCGCTGCGACCGCAGTCGCAGGAAGCCGGGGTCACACCATGTGGGCGGCCGCGCAGCCGTTCGCTGTGTGTGGGCACAAACGCCTCCATGGAAATCCTTGTGGCCCTCGTTTAAGGGTTGTCTATAAATTACGTAACGCTAAAGACAGGGAGGATTGATCTGTTCGCTGCGTTACATAGAGGTAGTAGCCCAGTGAAGTTCAGTGCAAAGGTAGTATCCCAGTGAGTTTTCAAACTTCGCATGATCTATTGTAATGAGTTATTGATACTGACACTTGATGAGTAAGTGTGTTGTAATCATAATTATAAATTTGCATGAAAATATTTTCCCACCGTTAAGTGAGTCAGTTTTGACAAATGTTACAGAAAGCATATTTGCGAGAATGCATATTAGCAAAATACACGCAACGAGGTGGATGAAGGCCGTCAAAGTTTGAAAGAATTATGATTTCGTGACATAATGAATTGAATTCTGTGTTTAATTATGTTATATGTACATTCCATCAGAGGTTTCACTGAATTGACTGACCTAGAAATTTTGTTACCTAACATCACCTAATTGCATATTATTCATATTCAATGGAGCATGTGATTGCTGATTTGAAATGCAAAAATGCATTGAATCTCTTTTTCCTTCGTTTACTATTAATTTGTTATTACAAAATCAATTTGAAACTTTTGAAATCATACTATTTATTGTTTGTTGTCTGCAAAGAAAGGGAATAGGACCTAAGATCCAACCTTGAGGGACCCCATATTCAATTGGTAAAAAATTGGAAAGATAAGTAGATAATGTCCTTTCGTGCTAGAACTATATTTCTACTCTTTGAGTAGATGATGTTTGATGTTTGAGGTACGAGGTTATCCAATCTAGGGCGATACCACGAATTCCATAACAAGGTAATTTTGATAGCAAGATGTTATGGTCAATAACGTCAAAGGCTTTCGAAAGATCTAAAAATCGCACGACGATTGATTGACGCATAACTCTCAATTGATTGATTGGTTACTCCAGGCGTGTCAACTGCTATGGTCATTAGTCCAGTCAGTGTAATGCATTTTTTATCGGAGGAAGTGACAGTGATCTACCCCTGCTGGAAGGCGAAATACGGCGCCGACCTACGTCGGTTTGCGGAGATTTTCCCCAACTAGGTCTCTCCCGTCAGTGGAGCACCAACTCTTCCAGGACAAGCTGTAAGCTTGCGACTGGCCCTAACGACAAGTGTGGTAATGTACAGCATGTAAGTGTAAGTGTGTGTAAGTAAGGGAAGAGATAGGAAAGACAGCGCGTGCTCCTTTCGCTAGGACATACGTACTGCTCGGACATACGGCAAGTCAATCTGAGAAACCACAGTAAACTACTTATCAGAGCTGCCGACTGCTAGATTTGTCCTCCAATCAGCGGTTGAATGCGACCTAGCTATCTAGCTAGGGTCGAAAATCCTACCACAGTCGGGGTACTATCCCGGTGAGTCCTGAGCCACCTTTCCCAGTGTAACACCCTCTCGTTCCTGAGTCATCTGCATCCACAGAAGCGGAGTAGCGAACGAGTGGCGCCGGTTGGCAGACGCGAGGCGATGGCGGCGGCGGCGCCTGGCGTTGCGACGGCTCCGCTCCCGCTGTTCCACGCGCGCCCTTCCCTCTCCGGCCGCCGCTCAACTCCCCCTCCCAGGCGCGCCGCGGGGCTATTCCTGCCCTCCGCCCCGCAAATTGCTGTTTACTACGCGCGTTTACAACTCGCCGACGGCGCCTGTCAGGTGCTGCGCGCGGGCTGATGGAGGCGCTCGCCCCCCCCCCCGCGTGCCTGGCGGAGCAGGAGCGCCTTCAGGATGACTGCCGGGCCGCGCCAAAAACGTCTTGCAAACCGTCCACAAATTCCGAAAATATGCATGAATCCTACTTTTTCCTTTCTCGCTACGGAGTTTATAATGAAGAAAAATCATCAATATTGTACTTTTACAAAGTTAATTTCTTGTGGTTGTTTTCAATTTTTGTACTGATTATATTGATCGTAGAAACTACGAAAAACTAACGAACAGAGCAGCCGGCCATTAGAATGCTTCTCCAGATAGCGAGTAATTCGACCTAGCAATGGTTCTAGTGACACAAATGTGGCACCAACCCCAGGACTTGCCTATCAGTGACGCTGCAATGATAACTCAGTTGTCACTGCGTCCTCTTGGATGATCGTATCTGTTAAATGAAGTTTAATAACTCCTAGTTTCACCTTTGACTATGGCTTAGGAGCCCCTTTTAGTAGGTCTTTTGCACATGGGCCTCGGAGAACCTAATTGTGGCATTGATGGCAGTCAGTTTTATCTCTTATCACTAAGAATTGTTTCAAAATACAATCAGCTTACACGAATAGTTTTACTTTCTACGTGAAAATACTCTTAAATTTTGGTGTAACCCGTCTTTTAAGGAGTCAAAAATTCAATCAACCTATCTATCAATTTACGTCTCTCAGTTATTATAAATGGGCCGTTTAACTTGTAATAGGCCTAAAACTCAAAACTTTAAAAGCTCTCTTGTCCAATATTGGATAAACTAATTCTATTGTTTTTTTAATGTTTTGACATGTCAGTGTTTGACAATCGAGCTACAAACAGGAAAGCCAGCCTTAATTTCATTAATCTTTATCAATATTCAGAATTTGTCAGAACACCGTGAATTGCATGATGATAATACACTTCTATTTTTTATTGCACTACAGTAATAATTTCAATATAGTACGCTTTTATTGTTTACGTGGCCTCACTGCTTCGAGGGAAACACGTAGTAGTGACCCAAATAACGGTGCCAAATAACGCTTGAAGTAAACATGCTCTGAAAAGTATTTTCGTCTCAGTTTATACTTCCTGATCAAGAAAAATTCATATGTTCTGGTCTTTATACTTCTTTTTTGCCTTTAAGAGCTTATTTTAGGCGCCTAAAAGGAGAAATGTTAGTCTAAAATCCCGATGCTTAACCATCACCATCCATCTCAATCCTTAATATCTTACGATACTGAATTATGATTGTTGATAAATTAAAAGGTTTCTCAGCGGGTAGAATCAATCAACAAAATAAAATTTTATTAACTGTATTATTATTATTACATTATATTTCTCAAAGAAATCCGTTCACTTCAGTAGCATCTACCCGTCGTTTAACTTGACTTCCGTCAGGATCGCTACCTGTATGCGCGCCCATCCGTAACTAGACAAAAACTGGTTAAGCTGCGCTACGGTATAAATACATTTACATTGGTGTTCACCTTGCTTTTAGAATTTCGTTAAATTAAACGTTCTCCTAAACAAGTGCTCAGATAATAAATTATGCAGCTAAACTCATTTAAAGAATTTACTCCACATAATCTTAATCTGCTGGGAGGGGGAGGAGTAGGGGGCCGGAGAACGAAGGGCGAAGCGGGAGCGAAGCCGTCGCGACGCCCGGCGCCGCCATCGCATCTGCCAACCGGCGCCACTCCGCCATACACTCGTATTTTAATCTCCATACAGAGGTATAACAATTCTACTTACAATCCACAATGTTTCAAAAAGTACAGAATACATTCAATGTTCTCCTTAACCCACGATGTTAACTTAAAAATACACCATAATTACACCAATATTTATTAGCTCTCAGGTTTCTCTTCTACATTATTGAATTGAATTGCCTTATTTTACGTCGCGAGACTCACGTCACGAAGCCTGCTCTTCCGTCTGACCACACAAATTTCGTAACGTTTTTTTTACGCTCCTTTCACTAACTAGCGGAGAAAGAAGGTATTTCTTCGGCGGCGAAACAGGCGATTTTTGAATTTAGCTCAAAGGCGTCATTTAGGCTTGAGGATCTTTTACATGCAGTTAATCTACTAGCATGGGACAGACAGCTTTACTTCCCCTCCGAAGGAAGACGTACGAAGGATTTTTCGCTCTTAAAAATCCACGGCTACGATCGGGTTTGAACCGCCAACTTGGGTATAACAGTCCAAAAATTATTGATACATTCTTTTTAGACTTTGTTCTTAGTGTAATGTAGAGAAGTAGAGAAGATAGCTGAAAACGTAGTATTTCTTTTTGTAATTAACGCACGATACCTTTCCTTTCGGCTTTTGCAACTACGTTGAGAAATACATGTCTTGATCATATATTACATTTTTTTAGCACCATTTCACATCTGTGGTGGAACAATTAGGGATATTTTTAAAAATAAAAAAGGAATATTGACTTTAAATATTGAATTTTGGCAATAAATGCATTTATCGTTTTATCTAGCATTTGAGATAGGTGTAAATAAAATAGCTTTATTCTCCTTTACTCATTTCCCGGAAACAAGACTGATAATGTTTTGGTTTATATGTAAGATTATAATTTTCGCTTAAACACTGCTGTTGTGTTATAATTCCTTTATCTCTTCAAGCACAAAGAAATCTTGGTCAGTAGTGATTACATAATGGTGCACGAAGTCGATTCCGCCCATGATTTGTTCTCATTGTGTAGCCTTGAAGTGGTTATTTTGAGCTTCACCCACAAATTCGCGTCCGCGCGCTGTTTCCCTGGTCTTCATCGAGCCTTTGACAGACTAAACAAAACCGTAATTCTCTTTCTTTAGCAAAGTTTTCGGGCGCCTCCAGATATCCGCGGAGAGTAAATACCGTTGCGCTGCACAGGGCGGAGCAGAGCGCGCCCTGGTGGCATCCCGCGGTTCGCCGCTTGGCCATGTTTACACAGCCCACACAACAAGAGCGCCAAGTACCGCTGTACTAAAAACCTAAGCCCTCGCGATTACCTATGGTAATTTGAGTCCGAAACAATCACCGGAAGCGAGAGAATAAACACTCTGATAATCCAGAGTTCATTTGATAAAGTATTAAATGTGAAAATCATAAGGTCGAATTATTGAAATTATTAATAAAATTCAGTCGAATTATTGGAAAACTGAATTAATAAACCATTGACCATTGATGAACTTGGTTGCATTAAAATATAGCTTCTCATGTCATCATCCAGCGCACTTGTGCTTGATATGTGTGCTCAATTCATGCTTTTAAACAAACCAAATACAAACAAAACTAGTAGAAATGCGTTGCATACAGAAAATGTTCCTCCTCTTACCGTAATGATTCAGATTTTTTTAAAGTTCATGGCATCATTAAAAGATCTACATTTGAATGAAAGAATGCAAAAAACATCAAAGACACAACAATCAATGTGGTTGAAAAATTACTTGGAAAATTGTGACAAATCTTAAAATTTCGTGCAGCAAAATCGCACGCCAAAAATTAGATTTGTGAGATTTGGTTGTAGAAAAGGTAGAAAAGTTTTAAATATGTACTGTAAGGACATTGAGTTATCTCATTTAGTATTAACTTTCTAAGAGTAATGCAATGAGGAAGGTTTACAAATTCTGGTACAATACAATTTCTATTCACTGTGTATACAGAATTGAACATATTCCTAAAATTACAATGGACATTATTTTATATTTACCAAGATTTGTACATATAATAATGTTGTAGAGAAATGAAGCAAAGAAATCCTACTGTTCATTTTACTTTGGACATGCAATGCACATATAATTATAATCAATGAATTTTGTTGAAAAATGTGTGTCAAACGATTGCGGGATATTGAAATTTCACACATTCACAAATTGTATTTAAAAACATTTTCCAACTTAAGAAAACTCGTTAGATTACCTTTGCTAACAACCACCTTACACGTTTTCTCGAAGAGGAAATTCAGTAGACCAATTAAAACACACTCAATGAAACAAAGGTTGGCGGGTACTCCCTCATACTATTAATTTTATGATTTTAGTAAAATTTATTTTACTATATTACAAAATTGGCTAGCGATAAAACATTTTGAGACTCATTACCTTTCATTTACGTAAAAATAACAAAATGTGGTTTATTGGGAAAAGCAAACGTCTTTCTAAAATATCCATATTTTAGGTATAAAGATTTTGGCAATTGTCTAAATCTCTGAGGTTTGAATGAAAATCAGAACTATATCTTACTTATAAATATATTTCCTTTTATTCGAGAAAAAAAATTAAGAAAACGTTTTCAGTTATTTTACAGATAATCTTGAAAATGCAATAGGGTTTGCATGCAATAGCGAAACACTTGGTGTGCGTGGCTGCCGCATGGAGCCCTTGCGGGGCCTCTTCCCGCCGACACTTATTAACTATCCTAGTGGCAGAAGCAGTGAGTACATGACTCCGTTTTGAAGCACCAGCTGCCAGCATGGCAAAGGGGTGTTGGATGGGGGAAAGGGCTGTTGGATTTGCTGACGATGTTGCGGTGGTAGTGGTCGGCAAATATACTGAAGAGGTCACGCTCATTGCAAACGTTGGCTAACGTCGGTGCTACCGGTGGCTAACGTCCGTGGGGCTCCAGATGGCTTAACATAAAACTGAGGCTGCCTTGGTGACAAGCAGTAAAGTTAAGGAAGGTGTTATGTTTAATGTAAGTGGTAGTATAATAGCCTTCAACGAACACTTGCATGTAGTCTGCAAGACAGCGTCCCGCATGACCGCAGTGGCGCGAAATATGCCTAACATTGGGGTCCAAGACAAAGTAGTCGGAAGCTACTATCTAGCGCGGTGAACTCTATTCTGCTCTACGCACCCCCATATGGGCTGATGTCTTTAGGATAGGGTCCTTCGTCCGCGGTGCGAAGTCAGTGTATTGAAGGTCCGCCTTCAGGCTGGCCCGGGCGTTTCTCACGGTATCGTATGACGCTGTGTGTGTGATAGTTGACATGTCCCCTATAGTACTCATGGCACAAGAAAGATCCAGATCTACAGATGCCAGCGAGAGGGAGTTACAATTAGGAGCGTCATCATGAAGGGAGAGAGAGTTGTGACAATGGCCCAGTGGGAACGGCGATGATTATTATCATTACTTGTAGATGTATATTTCATCTCATTCCAGACGTAACGAAGTCGACTCAAAGGAAACTCGGAGATGTGAATAATTATTTGACGCATTTGTTAACTGGGCATGAGCGATACCGTGCATACCGACTCCGTTTCCGGCTGAGCGATGACTCCTCATGCCCAACGTGCCCTCATGCTCAACGTGACCCATTGGTTGAAGATGCTGAGGAGAGGGAAGAAGTCCACCGACTCCTCATGCAGGTAGTGACTCCTGAAACCATTGTCCAGATTTTCACCTGCCCTCGTAAACATACATACACACACACACACACACACACACCATATATTAGTATTATATGATATATATATAATATTATCTCATATACTTAAAGTGTTGTGTGTGTGTGTGTATTGGATTGGATGCTTAGCATTGAAGGGGACGTCACAAGATAGTATGTGATATGTATATACATATATGATTGTGAGTACTAAGTGCTATGGTCCATAGATTTTATTCTTAGAGGGACAGGTGCCTTGGTTCGTGAATGGGCCTCTGAAGGTTTGACGGAAACATTGGAAAAACTCAATCATCATTTTTTTTAAACCAACAAACACTTTATTACCAAAATCACAAATTTCGTACATTAAGTCCGGTTTGATCAATCCCCATTTTGGTACCAAAACCATACATATGAGCTCAGATTACACAATACCTTGAATTCAATACACCATTATTTTCTTCTCGGGTGCTCTCCAACGACCACGTCGATCGGCGCCCTTCGGACTGTCGACCATCGCTGGGAAACTAGGGACCCCGGCCTTTCCACAATGTTCACATAACGACACCTCTGTTTCGACCCCGACAGTCGTGAATGTATTTCGAGTCGGGCTTGTACTAACACCGATATTACTGTTCACCTTTCCTTCGCTGGTATTTTCAGTTCTCGTGTATCTTTTCACATTCAAGCATGTTCTCGTGTATCTTTTCACATTCACTACTTATTAACTGCCACAATCACACTTAATTCACTCCCTAATAGCTTCTCTTCTGTTATTTAACTTCATTTCTTTTCCTTTTCTCACCGCGCGCATCATCACCAGCTCCGCTCTCTTTCGTGTCCTGTTACTCACTAACCGCCGTCGTCTCGCCCGGTCTAGACGCCTTCTCCGCGCCTGATCCGTGCAATCCGCGCAATTCAAAACACATGTATTTGAAGAAACGCACCGCATTCCAATATATATATATATATATATATATATATATATATATATATATATATATATTGTGACGTACCTGCGAAGCGGTACTTTCACGACAATAAAATTATGCAAGGGACAGGTGTCTTTTCGTGAATGGGTCTCCAGGAATTTGGCGCAACATGGGAATAGAATTGTCGTAAACTCTTTTATACATCTAAACGTTTTAATCACCAAAGAATTCACCTCACAAATAATATTTACAAACAGTAATGCTTAGGTCTTGAAAGCAAGCGCGCCGATCGACTCCAATGTACATACTACCTCGGCCTTTAAAACGCCATCTGCTCCCTCTGGATGCGTCCAGGGCCGTCGTCGCAACGGCGACGGTGACTTCGGCAAGCTTCGGTTTGCCCCGCAGCCCGTCGGGGATTCGCCCTCCCTCCGGGACCAGCTCCTCCGGCCCAACGTAACGGCTGATGATTTCGCCGGGGTTCACCCCAGCCGGTGTGAACAATGTCTCACAAATACGGGAACGAGCGACACGAGATAAATGTTCGTCGTTTATTCGAATCCTTTCAGTGACCTTTCTCGGCTTCGCACAAATGTCTGTTCGGCACTGTCCACTGTTATTTTGTTCCAAGGCGGGATCACGACACTAGCCCACCGGCCACCCGATTTACTATCTTATTAGTCTTTCTCAATTATAGTGCGTAATTTTACTTCCGCTATTCATCTAACTATCAATCCTTGGCGTACTTGATTCTACACTCGGCGGCCTCACTTATTCCAAACGGTATTGAATCATTGCGGATAATCACTTGGGCGCATCACAGCCCCGTCCGTACTTCACTGAATGCCTCTCTGCACTCTACTAACCGTCGCTCGCCTCGCCGTTCCCCCCCCCCTGATTTGACCGTTGGTGGCGGCGGCGGCGGTACTGCACTGATCAACACAAATACCTACATACATACATATTTTGGAATACAAAATAACATCATCTCGTCCCCATCTGTACCAATATTAATAATTTTTGGAACGTCACAAATAGATCGTAACCCTGACGTGTGTGGAGAGTTACAGCTCAAAAGAACATGCACAGATTTTACGACCAAAAATTCGAGATCGAATTGTTGAGGGTATTCCAGTACTTTCTCTCTATACTTTACTACGTAAAAACTCATACAATCTGCTGTTTAGTTGCTTGTTGTGATAAATTCATGTCAGTCAATATAGAAACGCATGAATATGTGTTCGATAATTATTTAATTGTTAATATCTCTTCTTCTAGACATTTGCTGGCTTGTTGGGAAGTTATCAGATGTGTCTTCCTGAATGGGTGCAGTGGAGAGTTGTTAGGTTCTCTACTGACGGACACTTTACTTCTGGCTTCTGCCCCTATCACTGTTGACTGTGGACTGTAACTGGGCAGACTATTGCCGACCGCAGACTTTCTCCCACCTCTCGCCGCTGAGCTGTCTACTCTCCGGCTGAACGATTGCCTAGGCTAGGTGGCTCTTAATATGAGGTCCACTCTTACTTCAAGAATAGATTTGGGTACGCTGTTTGGCAGTGCAAAACCAGGGGTCGCGCGCCCGGGAGACAAACGTTCAACTACTACACTGATTTCCTCTCTCTATAGGCTCTATGGGTCTTAACGCCATTTTCGGATGTGCATATGTGGTATTGCATTTATTCTGAGAGAGGTAGAAGTTCTTTCTGTGGACGACAAAGCGCATCTCAATAAATGTGAATCACTGGAGATTGCAGTCTATTTATTTTGGTTGTGATTCGCCTCTAGTATGGGGCTAGGTGTTTTTTCACGGGTCTCTTAAAGATTTATTTTTGAGTTATTTATATCGGCAACAGCGATATTAGTGATTAATATCTTGATCCAGATTTGACGACAGAAACAGGGACAGAAAATAGCATAATTATTTTCCACATTTTTATATTTAACACAGGTATTGAACATAATTATTTCTATGCGTTAAAAGACTTTCAAAAGTCTGTAACAAGAAGGAAGAAAAATGAACAAAATGGGTTCTGTAACTGGCTAAAAATTAGACGGAGTATATTTGTCAGACAGAATCCTTTTATAAAGGTGAACAAGAAACCCTTAAACCAAGACATTCGTTTCTCTGCAGTAGACTGTCAGTAAAAGAGGAAGACCTAAAGGTTTCAAACACTTTCATATCCTGTTTCTAAATCCATAGTAAAAGAAAAGGTAATGGGAAGAAGAAACAGGATGTGCTTAATTTGTTTCCATTTTTTCAAGCTAACATCATTCATATTTTACTTATCTGCTGGAATATGAAGATGAAGAAAACTGCATTCGCATCATATATAAATGTAAAATAACATTAATGTAATCTTTAATCTGTTTTAATCAATCGATATTGTTTTCATTTCTGCTTTTTCTTAGAATGGCATCTACTAATTGGTTCTTTAACTTTTTTATGGTTGTTTAACTCCTTTACTTCCCCGATATTATGCGAAGCATACGGTACGCATATTAATATCATCTTCTGACGAATAAGTAAATATCTTACAAGAGAAGATATACATAACTTTCTCCATGCTACGTGTACCGCTCCGTATTTACGTATGTATACGAGAAAGTAAAAATAACTTTTGATATAATTTTATCCCTGATATTTTTATAATCATGGAAGTTTAAAGCTTAATATCTCATAATGAGGTATCACCATTAAAATAACTCCTCCATATTATCCATTAGTTCAAGCCTATTCCTGTTCGTAAAATCAAGTGCATAAATGAAATAGAAGTAGATCTCAACCAGTATCAGTTTATTTTCATTGTGACTGTGTGGAATGTAGAAAATGGCTTTTATTTTAAGACAATAAGTGGTTTTAAAGATATATTGTATTGACATGGATTATTGTACACGAAATGGATAGTTTTAGTTTCAAGACAGCATTTTGGGAGTTGATTTTATTCCCATCATGAGGTTGTAATATGTATTGACAAAATACAGATATAAAAGAATTAAAATTTAGTTTTGTTATTATAAATTGCTTTAAGATGAAATATTCATAAAATATAAAATATATAGCAGTACGAAGAACCCAGAATGAACTCACTTTGTTAGTTAATATAATCCGTTCACTACGTACCTTCTACAACATTCTTATCATGAATGTTCGCCCCCTTCCTTTCCACCATTTATTCTTTTTCATATTCAGTTCATTATACCCTCTAAATTTTTTCATGTCATTAATTTCAGTAGTCACGTTTTGTAAGTTAATGTTCTTTTTACTGTTCCTATAGAATTATTCGTTTTATAAACTATACGGTGCCATTTTTGTGTTCTGATACAAATTCTCGAAGAAAAATAACCTAAGAGGGAGACCTGCTGAAGGCGCTCGGAATAGTTTCATTTCCAATTCTCATCTCTTGCACGCAGCCTCCTCAACGAGCTTGTTTACTCTTCTTACGCGCGTCTTTCTTCCTTTGGCGCCACAAGCAAACACAAACGCGCGCCATTTGAATTACAAAAGCGCGTCTCCACCGCACTGCAGCGAAAGAAAGCATGCGAGGGCGGCCTGGCCTCAACCGCGCCACACCCCGCCCCCCGCCGCCCCGCTCCGCATCTGTGCCGAACGCGTCGGTGCCGATTTAGCCTCACAAAGCGCTTTTGTATGCACCTCGCTTGCACTGACTGGCAGAGCACAATACGCAAAGATACGAGTTCCAGACACATGCATTCTTTGTCACTTTTGCGATTCGTCAAGACGATGGACTTCTAAGAGTTATTTTCTTATGAGCTTTATTTGTTGAATGGTGGTTGTCAATGGGAATGATAAATGGAGATGAGGATATTCGCAACAAAAATGGGTATTGTAAAGGAAATAATCTCCACAAAATATCTGCTACCACCACGGAATTTACTAAAATGGGTAGTCAAAAGATGCTATAGGCGTAATTATTTGCAGATTTTGTGACTCAGTATGAACTGTTTGTGGTATTCCTTCTTCTGTTACTAGACACAGCTTAATAGACATAGATTAATTCGTTTTCCGAGCGAGCTTAGTGTATTAGCCCCGTAAGTGTAGTGTTTAATCTCAGGAGGCGGCGGATTTCGATCCCCGCTGCAACTTAAGATCCTGTGACGACTTGTCCAGGGGAGAGGGAAGGATTGGTGAGCAAGGAAAGATCGCGGGTGGTCCGTTGCCCGTTTTGCTTCGGCATTCGCATGATATTGTCAGGAGAAAACACAAAAATTTACCAATCAAAGCAACTGGACGCTAGAATTCTCCTCCAGGCAGCGGCTGAATCCAACCTAGTGTTGCTAGTGTCGAAAACACACGACTTTCGGAACTTTAATCTTAGAACCTCCCAGTCGGACACGCTGCAGTTAAAACAAGTTATTACGATCAAACTTTGATTCATTACATATGCTACGTTGTTGTGAATGTTTTAATTGAGATACGACTTGGAAGTGTCGGTTGTACAATAATAGTGTCTCCTTCAATTTCGTCTTCTTCCGTGCCAATCCGTTTTTCTCATGATCAAAATTTATTGATTTTCTCATATTGTTTGTAAACTTATTACCTGTATAAATCTGAGTTTGATTGTTAATGGTTGATTACGGGCTAGAAATTCGATTAGAACCATACCCCGCCATATATAAAAACAATCATTACCAAATCTATACTAATTTATACCAAATAAGTACCTTTTCAACATCTAATTGTCACACACCCAAATGGGTTCATATTGATTTTATACTCACGTTCGTATTGATTCTAAGCAACATCAATTTGAAAATAAACTCTATCATATTGAGAACTAACTTATTGAATTGGAAACCCAACTCATACAAATCGAAACGAAACACGTCAAAATGGACCGAACACAAGCTCATTTAAACGAATACCCCTTGAATTAGAATTAATTTCACAAAGATAAGAATATAAATTACTAACATTTTTAAACATAACATCAACACATTATATTCCATCACAAATAATTAACAAAAAAGATATAGACGAACACATGAATAATTATGTATTATATAGTAAATAAGTATTTACACAGTAATACATTTTCAGAGCATTGGGAATAAATATTTTAGTATGAACACTAAATGTTAAAAAATTTTTATACATATTATATTTGCCTTATTATTATATTATTTTTATTGCATATATTATTAATATAAATATAATAAATATTTATACGAACTTCCGAATTCTGTTCGAGAGAGCCATAAATGTACTAGTTCCTCGACAGTTAAAATTTGTGGCAACAAATTCGATACTAGTATATCGTCCTTCACAGAAGATTTAAAGCCGTAGGGAATTGAAAATAGAGCTGTACGGACCTAATCTTAAGTATTGATTGCTAAAATCACTTCATTCGACTTAGCTCTCAAGATAGTCGATAGTCCTGGCACTGTCGGGAGTGGAACCGTAGGCCCTCCCGTCAGAGGCACTGCAGTGACATCGATTGGTGCCGAAGCCGGTTCGTCAAGCCGACGAAGCACGCTCTGCCCGAACGCCGCGCCGCTCTCCCCTGTCGTCACGTGGCGCCGCCGTTAAGCGCCAGCCCTCGCTCTCCCGCCGCCGCTTGTATATTGTTCCTGGTCGGGGCGCGGCGCCGGCGCCGGCGCGCGGGCGCGAACCTTCAGACGCCGCCGCGTTTACGCGGGTGGCGCCG
>BOPP01000316.1:912476-922614 GCA_017312745.1 Gryllus bimaculatus
TTCTTCTTCTTAAAAAGTCTAAGACTTGTTCCTTTTCAAGAATTATAACGAGTCTTTCCATCTTCTCTTTGGTCTGCCAAATTATCTTATTCCCCTCGGCCTTTCATCCCTAGTAATCCTCATGATTTCTTTCTCCTCCATTCTCTCAATATGATTGTTCCATTCCTTTCTGCGGTCTTCTACCTTAATGGGCTTAACTTTGCACTCTTCGCTGATGTTTCTGTTTTTTTCCTTATCCAGTAGAGTGTGATTTGTAATTTTTCTCAAAACTCTCAATTCGGCGACGTCAAGTTGTTGTTGGTACGTGAAGTCGTAGGCTTCCGCGACCAGAGTCATGTGGGTGATCTGGGCTGTCCGGGTGACGCCGCGTCGAAGGCTGAGTTGCCGACGTTTCGACCATCCTGTCGTGGTCTTCCTCGTCATTTCAATTTTAATAACGACACATAAATTTTTAATGTACCTGGCTTAATCATCATCTGACCTGCACATCAACACTACGCCTAATATTCCTGTCGCCATCGTCAACATCCTCACCTCGGCCACTTTCACCAAAAGTCCAACATCGCCTTCACAACTTCCAAATTTACCCAGAATCACTACCTCGACTATGGCAACTTTTTCGACGAAACAGAAGGCTTCAATACTTCCACTACCCCGATGTGGTAGCGGCCGTAGTCCGTATTCAGAGTGAGATTTACCTCCATCGTCACTTCACTGCTTCCACACTCCCAACAACCACCCTTTGAGGAAACGCGGAGGATGAATCAGCGGGGAAAACGACAGTATCTGACGAAGACATCTTCCTGTCCCGGGAAATGTCATTTAGAATTTGAAATAATAGAAAATACAAGTACTTCTGCTTCAAATGATCGAAGATTCAAGAAAGCAAAAGTGATAT
Source organism: Gryllus bimaculatus (assembly GCA_017312745.1). Classification (NCBI taxonomy): domain Eukaryota; kingdom Metazoa; phylum Arthropoda; class Insecta; order Orthoptera; family Gryllidae; genus Gryllus; species Gryllus bimaculatus. The sequence goes on from BOPP01000316.1 coordinate 913,375, forward strand.
ATTCCGTAAATTATTTGTTTCTCAAAAAACACTTATATCATCTCAAATCTTGTTTCTTTCCTCTTCCATTACTTCGCTGAACACTTCTCATCCTATGGCCAATACGTAAGATGATTTAGGAAAGAATGGAAAGAGCGAGTGGAGGGAGTCTAGTATTTCCAACCGGCTTCGGTGGCTCAGGAAATGACTGATGTCACTGCAGTGTCTCTGACCGCGAGGTTATAGGGCTCCAGTCTCAACGGTGCACTGTGGAATGAAAGTGCGCTATCCTTGGCCAAAAGTCATAACTCGGTAATTTGAAGAGAAAATCGTCTAAAATTTGGTACATATAGACATTAAGAAGTTAGAATAGTTATTACATGTTACAAAATTTCAAAATGGTAGCTCACGTATACGTACTGACTTGGGGTGGAAAGAAATGGAAATTAAAAATTATCATGAAAACGTTTCTTGTGAAGTTATTCAACTCTATTTTCATTTAACAATGTTTCATACTGTTGTGAAGTAAATAGACATAATTCGTATTACTAATATTAAATAATGTTGACTCTAATCACTGGAAAGTATCTATTCCATAGCATCATCAGATACTTCAACAAGATCAGATATTTCCTCAATTGCTTTACGTGAATTTGATTTTGGTGCAGGGCATATGAGCATTTTGATTACTTAAAGATCCTTTTTCTTATTATTTTGAACCTTTTTCTGGAGACTGACAGTCTAAATTATGGGATCGGATGTTTCCAATGCTCTGTTGAAAATATCTTAAGTTGTGGATTCTGCTGTCTTTCCTTACGCGAGTCTCTCTGTCCTTTTTGTACAATCTACTTAAGGATTCTGAAGCTTCTCCTTCAAGGCATCCAAGTGGCAGAATGCTAAACTGAAGTATTTTTTCCCATGTACAATAACTAGATGAACGTTTACATGCATAGGGAACCAATCATAGATTTTTCTGTATACTTCAGCAGTCTCTGTACAATATTTGCTAAATAATTCAGGACCAATGCTGTATTTACAAGACATGGCTATCAGGAGTCTAAATCTCTTAATTAGGTCTTCATTAACACCATTAATTACTGAAAAACCTGCAGGCTCTGAGAAGGCACGCCGTGCAGTATTTCCGTCATTACATGAGCCGCAACCATTGTATTTCACCTTGTAAGACTGGTCACATGTAAGCCTGATCTGCATGTTGCTTTTGCTCTTTTCATGTTTTCGATCAATGGGAATATATCTGCATTGTGGATTTTAGATGTTAGTCGTGTTAATATACTGCAGTTTGCTCAAACTGTTATCTAGCAAATAGGATAACACCTCCTCGTCGGATTATGCAACTGATAGTTTCTTGTTTTGGAAATTACATAATATTTTCGATGGTCTAGTTGGAGTTTCAGTGACTTGGTCAAGAACAACAGCTAGATAGCTAGATCTCCCTTCCCCGAAGCTCGAGCCGACATCTTCTTTGTCTTATCTTTACTTCTTTCTTATATTCGCTTATACTTCCAAGAACTGCACTTTCACATACGTCGGAAGTTTAGAGTTTGTCTCGGCTGGGACGGTGCCCTGAAGGGAGATACCTGGACGGGGAAATACCGGCAAGCCGACGTGTAGGTCGGCACCGGTTGTATCATTCAGCGGGGAAAGAGAGCTGCCTCAATTGAAAACATGCACTGCACTTATACGACAAACTACCGTAGCCGTTGACGCGCCAGGTAACACGAGATAATTAATCAATCCAGTGGTCTACTTCTGCGATTTGGTTAAAAGAAATTGCAGAAATTTGTTTTTTATGAGAGCTCTCTTAAAATATGCTTGACGTTGAATGTGTCAAATATGTTGACTTCAAATGTGTCGACAACAGAGAACTGAATCTTTTTCTCTATTAATGCAATGATATTCTACTCTGTAAAAAAATTGTACTTTTATCTAGGAGACAGTAATAAAATTGTGGTGCACAGACTGTTTAAAGAATAATTCCAATTAAACGAAAATATTAAAGTATAAAATGATAAAAAGTTCCCTAAAATCAAATGTCATATGAACAGTTAACCTATGACTCGCAAATTAATGGAAAATTTATAAAAAGGTTTCTTAGTGCTCCTACTAATTAACACCCACTCCTCTACTACAACAGGAATGTTTTTGTCGTGTTTTCAAAACTGACTTTCGTCAACTTCACACAAAATTTCCTGACTGGAACATTTAATTTTTTTTTGTTGATATTGTCGACGCCAAACTCTTTCATACAATACTGAGTAATATACGTCGTATAGATAACGTTATATCACGGTGCGGAAAATCTATTTCGAGATTTCAACGGAAATTGGTAGCTAACAAGCTAGTGTCGTACATCTTGCCACCGTCGAGTATCGAGCCTAGGACCTTCCAGATACAGACACTGCAGACGCATCAGTTGATTCTCTGAGCCACCACTCTCCGTTCAGACCATCGTCTATCTGTCCTTATGTGAGCTCCACTAGTACCTAAACTATTCGTATAGGATTTTCTCCATAAGGAATACTACTCGATAATAGTCGATCTGGCCGCACTAAAACCCTATGACTTTGATAAGCATTCTTAAATTTTGAAAGTTCTGATCATGAAGCCAAGGTTTCCATTTTCAAAATTTAATCAGATATCGCTGTAAAGGGTTTCTTTAAATTTCTTTTAAGAAAAGCGTGAAATACACTTATAAATATGGCAAAGGTATGATTTTACATGTTAATTCCAAATTTGGAATTTGTTTTGTGGGGGAAAGATCCTCACTCTACAATATTTTAGATTTTTTTCTTCAAATGAAATTTGTTCTTCATAATTAATTATTGTTCTTCATAATTACTTTGTCGGTCAAAAACTATATAGTGGTCGCACGACTAAGTCCAAGCTACATCCGATTTAATCTACGGAAGGTACTAAAAAGTTCACTCGAAAATATCATGTACTCTCGCTTTAACAATAATAACGCTTGAAACAATAAGACTGAATTACAATAAAAATCTACTAATCACCACTGAAGGGTGAAGAGGGAGGGAATTAGATACGTGAAATGTGGCAGATGTAGCAGACTGAACCCATTGGTATGTAATCTTGCATTCTGTAGTGACATCAGTGTGTCCCGCGCCGAGTTGTTAATTATAAGTTTATTGGAACTTTTAGATATATGTAGAAATTTCAATTTCCATGCACGTATAGATGCCCGATGCCAAAATTATTTTACAAAGAGATAAACTATATCGTAGGAGTACTTAAAACTGCAGAAAATAACACTTAACCAGAAGCCACACCTTTCCGTCGGTTAACATAAATTAGCATAAAAACATTCAGGATTTTCAAAAAAAAACAAACATAATAATAATAATATGCCGTTGATCTGGCTTAACAAAGTCCTGTAAATTCGAAATTAATCTTTTAAATGTGGGAGTGCTTCAGAGACTCAATGTGTTTCTAAGAATTTTTTGAAAGAATGTGGAAATTATACACTCAGACGAACACAGCGTTGGTCTAACAAACTTCTCTGAATTTTCGAATCAAAACCGTTGACAAAAGCTAAAAATATTTTGAATATTCTCCTGCAACAATATAATTAAATTTGGCCTTTTTGTCCTCTATGCAATATATTCTTAAAAACTAAATCTTTAAATAATGTCTTGCGCAGTTATTTAAGATAGGTGTAATTTTCACATACGTTTCATTGAAATCCGGGAAATTAAAAGATACAGAAATAATACATTGCTTATGCAGTATATAGAAAGTATTGTAACACTGCTGGAAAAACAGGAATTTTTGGCAGAAAAAGTCTTATTACCGGGTCTTGGTAACGAAAAACTGGATAAATGCTGTTACTATATACAGTAAATTACTTCCTTTCGCATCTGGTGAGGCAAGACTTCGTTTTGTGAGTTCTTGATACAAAAAAAATCAATTGCCAAAGGTCTGTCCGTGAACAACGCAAGCAGCGAAACCGTAAGCAGAATTTTTCACCAAAATTTATACTCCTCAATCGATCTGTCTAATCTAACGGACCTTTGAATTTGATATTTGTACTTGAAACTGATATTTTTATTTTGGGGAGTGCTTTACATGAAGCCCTGTGTTACATTTTTTCTCTCATTTTTTTATATGAAGGTGGTTCTAGTCCCATTTTCGGCGAACTCTTTGTGTTTTCGAAAACTGGGAAAAATCGAAATAGGCTGAACTGTCCTTTTTCAAATTATAGATGAGGTTCTAATAGGGCAGAAATTGCAATATTACAATATAACTTCCCAAAAATACGAGAAAGTATGTGCAGTAAAAAGCTACCCTAGTTTAAATACATAAATTCATTTTTGAGTATAAGTGCTTCAAAACATTTCTGATGAGGTTTTCCGAAAACTCAAACGTTTTCTGTGCATAGGAGCTTAAAATTGGGCATTTTCAAAAATCTTTCAAATGTATTTTTCTCAAAAATGGCTTTAAAATACTGAATGATTATTTGCATACACATCGTCTCCCTGGCCCTCCATTTCAGTGCCCTTTCCACCTCCTCCTCCCCCTGTTCCCTTCGGGTGGTCGCCTCCCCGCTGCGGCCTCCTCCGCCCAAACAGCGCCATTGAGGCGTCCACACCGCGGGGGCGGAGGGGCCGTCAGACGGGCGATTACCGGTGGTGTCGCGGCCGCCCTGCCTGGTGAATGACGCGTCGGCCGCGAGGGCAGCTCTGCGGCCATTGAGCGCGGGGGCGCGGACGTGTCTGAGCCAGTACCGGTCGCGGTCGGTGTCCCGGTTCACCCAGCTATTCTCCGCCGCGCCTGGACACCCGCGCTTCCTGTTTGCGCGTTTCGCTCCGCCGGCCCCCTTGTTTCCCACCTGCTTTCCCTCGTGGCTCACACCTTTGGAATGCGGCGCTGCGCACACAGAAGGGCCAAAAATGTGCTCGAAAATGCATTGTAAATTGCTCTCCTGGATTGTTCACGAGCAAATGTTTTGGGTTCGTTATATTGAGATGCGTTTACTTTAATTGTAAAAATTGATGGATTGATGATTCCGGGCGAATGAATTGCTAAGGTCATTAGTCTCGTAAGTGTGCTGCTTGTTTTTTTATCGCGGGAGGAGACAGTTATCTTTCCCCGATGGATGTTGAGATCCGGCGCCTACCTACAATTCGGATAGCGGGGTTTTCCCTAAACAGGTATTTCCCCGCAGGAGTACCGCCCCAGACGGGATGAGCTCCGTCTGGGAAGATTCCGTCCGGTGTCCTGATATGTGTGGTAGTGAAGTACCAGTAAGTGTGTGTCTCTGTGTGTGTATAAGTAAGGGGTGAGGATATGACAAGGAAGAGAAAGGGAAGATCGCGGTCCATGGCAAGTTTTTCGGGTACCGCTCGGGCATTGGCCTGAGATTGATCGCAGAACCCACGGAAAATTACCGAGCAGAGCATAGCAGCCGGCCGCTAGAATTATCCTCCAGACATTGAATTCAACCTAGCTGACAAGCTAGTGCCGAAATTTCTGCCACCGACGGGACTTGAACACGGTTAGAGGCATTGCAGTGGCAACAAGTGATGTAGCTGGTAAATGGGAAATCATTTATATAATTGAAGGGCTTGCCTCTAGATAGTCCTAGGCTACATTTAGAAGAATTAGATAATAATATAGAAGAATTAGATAATCGTATGACTGTACTACAGAGACATTTCTGCTTTAATCCGTGAAAAAGGAATGTCGGATTAATATCTATTACTTCTCATAATGGACTCGTGATGACATCTGGAGACGGCCCCTTCAATATCTTCCTTAATATTTTTATTTCTCTATTTGTAAATATATATGCTAAAGCCTGTTTTACAGTCATTTATTCATCCTTTTTTCGTCATTTTTCTGTACAGAAAGTGGATAAAAAAAAGACGTTGTATGTTTCGGTGCCGAATGTGTATGAACGTGATTTCGATGTTTTACACGGTCATTTCTGCTCTGTACGTAATTATGAGGAAAATACTTCCTCCAGACGCCGCAAAAAGCGCTGGAAGTCAAAACAGTTGAACATCGCATGAACGTAAACAATTGCAATTCGCGGGAAGAATGATCAGATGGTTACAAACAGAATTATACGGTTAGGAATTCGCAGTGCTGGTGGTAGATAGTCGTGTGAAGTATTGTGGTTTTTGAGTTTGAAATGGAAAGAAAAGAAATGATCGCTACGGGGGCATCCCACATTATTATGACTTCAGCTATCGTGAAAGTATAACGTAAAAGAAAGAAATGTTGTACTTCGATGAAATCCTGGGTGCAGAAAAGAGAGACTGGTGTGGGTCTGCTACACATGGTAGACAATGAATTCTGCTTCGAAGACCCACACTGTTATTGTGAGTTCATCAGAATGACTAAAGAAAAATTTTGACAAGCTCGTGGGATTGGTACTGCTAGATATTAAGAAGGACGCCTGTATGCGGACTGCAATTTCCCCACGAGAAAGTATACTTTTTATGCGCATACATGCACATGTATAAATCTTCAAGTTTCTGTATTATTATTATTATTATTATTATTATTATTATTATTATTACTATTATTCACAACATAAGTATTTAAACTACATAGGCGCATTATTACAATCTGCTGATGGGTTGTTTTAGCTAAAAAGGAATTTTTGAATTTTTGCAGGCTAGTAATTACTTTGCGATTTCTCGCATCAGGGGAAACATTCAGGGCTCTCACGTTTTCCACCAGGATTCATGAAAGTACAATCAGTAAAATTGTACCAGAAGTATGTAGAGCCATCAACGTACATTTGTGACCTTTGTATCTGAAAGAAAGTTAATACAGCACACACATGAAGCACATTATTAAATGTAATGAAAATAAAACTGTTTTTTCTTGTAGTGTTCACAGACTCAAGCGGAGTGGTCGAAAAATCACAAAAGTTTGAAGATCTCTGAGACCATCCTAAGTGCATTGGAGCTATTGATGGCAAGCCCATCGTCTTTAGAGCACCAAGATCTGCGGATTTTACTATTTTAACTACAAGGAAGAGCATTCCATTGTTCTCCTGGCAGTTGTGGATGCAGAATATAAATTTTTGTATGTGGATGTAGGAGTCAACGGCTGAGTGAGTGATGGTGGAGTCTGTAGGCACATTTCTTTTTACAAAAGTATAGAGACATTACAAATCCCTCCATGTGGTACATTGTGTACCGGTGTTAATGTGCCAGACCGTATTGTCGCAGGTGATGTATTTGCACTGTCTCAACGTTTAATGAAACCATTTCCTGCGAGAAACGTGGCAGCAGACAAAATTAATTTTAACTACTGTTTATTCAGAGCCAGGAGAGCGGTAGAGAATGCCTTTGGGATACTGGCCAACAGATTCCGAGTGTTGTTAACACCTATAAATGTGGATGCCCAGAAAATTGATGATTTGGTACTGCCAACAGTCGCCCTTCACAATTTTTTGGCATGATCGAACTACACTGATACATCAGAATTATTATGGGGTTTCTTTCTGTTGCAGGTGACTAGTTGCTATCAGTTAAATCTGTAGCAACTGATCCTGTCCAGAGAAGTACAGTAGCAGCACAGAGGATGAAGAATGACTTAATCCAATATTTTATACAAAATTAAAAATACGTTAATAAAATATTTTATTGGTTACTTGTTTTTTTTTAATATCGTAAAAAAAGTATTTCGTATTGAGCTTCAACACGCTTGTCTGTGAGCACACATTACCTGCTTCCAAATAGAACTGTAGTTGTCATTGACAAGTTGATCCTGGTCAGAGAAGTACAGAGGTAGCATAGAGAATGAGAGATGCATTAGCCCAATATTTCAGACAAAATTATTAGTTCTTCACCTACTTTATTGTATATTTTCTATTTGTCATTAAATCATAAAGAATATTTTCTATCCCGTCTTTAACTCGACCAAGCTCCTCATTAGTTAGCTCAGGAAACCTGGTTGCCAAATATCTGCAATACCTCATAGCATTGTTGTCTTCGATCGATTCCAGTCTCTGCAATGCAGATGTTGCGTTCTGCAAAGCGATTATCACAGAATCAACATCATTTCTAATTTTCTTGTTCTTCTGCAACTCAGAAGATGACGCGGTGTCTCTGCAATACTGTTGTTGTCCTCGGCCTTCGATGCAAAAACACTGTTGCTGCACCTCGAATCCACATTCATAGTGGCAAGTGAGAAAAAATGACCTCCAAGATCCACATCAAATGAATAGGTTACTAGAGTATCGGTTGTAACATTGTCTTCTTCTATTTCCAATGAAGACTTTGAGTCTCTCAACTTAATTACTCGGTCCAGAAATCCTAAGTCTTTATAATAACATAGTGAAGGTAGGTACACTTCACATGCACCAAGACCTGACCTCTAACTATCCTCCACTTTCTTTGTTTCGTTTGGGTATGTCATCTGGGTATAGGAGGTATGATATGTACTCACCGCATTGTGGATATATTATCTGCAATACAATTCAATAGCTTCATCATCTCTACTTTACTTTTGTCGTTTACTACGGTGAAATCGTATATAATTGGGTTGCATTTCACTAACTCTATTAAACGGATCACAGTGTCTAAAAGCCACGACAAACAGAAGGCGTTCGATACAATAAAAATGTATTATGAAATACTACTTTATCTTATATCATTAATTTATATAGATAATTAAGAGACATACGACAAACTGTTATTTCATATTAATTTGATATAAATATATACCATCGACTCACCAGTGTACAAAAATCTTCAAACCATTTATGGAAAAAGCTGAAAAAAAAATTGAAACACATCTAATAAAAAAATTTGTTATAGACATATTTGGAAGAGGTACATTCGTATTTCATGAAAATTTGTCTAATCACCTAAACTCACCTTCAAAATTGGTCGTAATTAAAGAAGAAGTAAAACCCGATGAATTTACTGAACCACAAATTCGCCAAAAGAGTCGCTGTACACCCAATCTCACAAAATCACACAAAACGCTCCAATTATTCTCTAATAAAAAAAATTCTCCTGGGCACGGTATCGAAGAAAGTTCCGTACAGTGAAACCAGAAGCGCAAGACTCAAACTGAATGAAATCTGTTCAGAAAAATTAGGCATACTTCATTTTTGTCCATCTTTTCGACCGCCCGCGCGCCCTTTCATTCGTCCGTCGTTCATTCATCCGTCCTATCGTCAGTCTGTCTGCCTGTCTGTGAAGAACAGTAGCACAGCACCGTATTTTAACCCAAACGTGTTTTCCGACGAATCTATGTGTA
>BOPP01000317.1:0-69843 GCA_017312745.1 Gryllus bimaculatus
AAATGCGCGCCAAAACGCAACAGCTGCGCTATCTGCGCCAGGCCTGTGACCGAGGAAACAAAGTTGGTCCCCATTCTATTAACTTATGATGAGGCACGTTATATTTTACGTGGAATCCCGTGGAATCCATTCCTACTGATTTTAGGCAAACTGGTGTGGGTGATCTGTTCTGCAGCCTGTATTATATTTAGTACACCCCATGGAGTATGTATGGTTCTGTATGGTCTCAACTTTTATTAAAAATAAAAGATTATAGGGTGCAAATTGCGCGAAATATAAATCTGTCCTTAGTTTCTCGATTGGTTAATTTAGATTGAATTATTTTGTTGTATCTGCACTTTTGAAGCGAGACGTCACATCGTCGTTCAATATAGATTCTTTCTTTTACTCAAGATTTGCACATCTCCAAAAGTATGTGTGCTGGTGTATATTGTAAAGTTCCATTTGGTATGACCATGTTGCCTTCAAATATTGTATAAACATGACAATGAGTATTTGTGTTCTGCTAAGTTGTTACAGGCCACATTATTAAATAAAAGACTAAGTTTTCCCATACTACCTACAAAACATCTCAGTGTAGTGATCTGTATCTTCTTTTTTCCTCTTTTCATAAACCCTTGTTAATATTATGTTCACAGATTGGAAACATCGGAAAAGTTTATGGGGTCAAATAGCCCTGTTGTTTCAGCTGACAACTCCCAAGATAAAAAAATTGAAAAATCAGCACATGTCATTCCTCAAGATGCTTCAAACGGCAAGGATCAACAAGTAAATGTATGCTTAATGGAATAAACTCTGTAGCAGATAAGTTATTTAATATCAATTCATGTCTTTGTTTATCTGATAAGTCATGTCTTAATATCAATTCTTGTTACTTTGAAAAATTCATTACCTTACAAATGAAATTCTATGACTATTGTACTAGCTACTGTTGACTAGTACATTTTTATAAGCATTACAACGTTGTCCACTGAGTGGGGCAAAATACTTGAAAATGTATTTCAGATACAAAATACTTTGTCACACATATTTTAGATATTAAATCAAAATATTTACATAAAAGCATTTTAGATACAAAGTAGTATTTTAAAACACTTTTGAAAATACAAAATACAACTGTGAAATTCAGTCTTCTGTATGCAATTCTGTAAAATTAAAAATTTATAATATTACTGCTTATTTGAATGATTGATTAGTGATCCCAGCCACGTCAACAGCTAAGGTTATTAGTCCCATAAGCATAGTGCATTTTTTCTCCTCTGGAGGTGTTTTTGATCTTCCCCTGCCATATGGTGAGATCTGGTGCTGACCTACCGTTGGCTCTTTGGGTCTTCTCCAACAGGTATCTCGCATCAGAGGACACCATCCCAGCCGGGACAAGCTTTAAGCTCCCGACTGGCCTCTCATCACATGTCTTAGGGTAATACATGCCCATAAGGGCTTACGATTGGACAAGGAAGAGGAAGGAAAGGTTGTGCACAGTTCTTGGCCTGTTTGTTAGGATACTACCCTGGCATCTACCATGGTCGGAGAAACCACGAAAAACTACCGACCAGAGCAGCCAGCCACAAGAATACTCCTCCAGGCAGCAACTGAACTTGATCTAGTTAGTGTTGAAAATCCTACCACTTCGGAACTTGAACCAAGGACCCTCAGTCGGAGGCACTGCATTGACATCAGTTGATGCCCTGAGCCACCTGTCCCAGTTTACTGCTGATTATTTTAACTTCAAGTGTGTCTTAAAATTTGTTGTCACATTGTAGGAACCACTTATTCTGTTTTGCAGACTTACAAATTTCACATGACGCTTTCACATTTGTGCATAACTCTTCAATTACATTGAAGTGATGTTCCCCTTGATGGGATGATTGAGGTTTCATTTGATTTATCAATTTGACAGATGACAGATAAGGAAATGTAGATGATCTGTAGGAAAAAGAAGTAGAGAAGAAAACTGACTGTACAATCTGTTCAGTTGTCAACTAATGGAAAATATATAATATTGCGAATGAAGAAAATATGTCACAACTATAATTTTGATCTTACTTTGAGATTACTTAAATAAAATTTGAAATGTGTCCAAAAGGAAGTAAATGCAATAATGAGTAAATGAATACACATGGGACTGAAACAGGAAACCCTACTTAAAGAAGTACGTTATGATGATGTTCGGCTACTGACAAAGGTGGCTCAGGGCATAAATTTGTCACTGCAGTGCCTTAGACGTGATCATTCCATCCTCTTCCTTGCCGTATCCTCACCAGTTACTTGCACCACTTACACTCATGCTTGCACTGCATGACCATACTTGCCGGTAGCTAAGAGCTGGTTCCAGTTGAGGCCGTGCTCTGCTAGTGGGTGGGAGATGACACGCTCAGAATTATCAAACAGTCAGTCAATCAATCATGATGTAGAGCATGTGAATATGAAGAGAGAAACCAAAGCCAGAAGGAGATTCAAATTGTGCAAAAGCCCTGCAGTTTACAAATTTAAAAAATGCAATGTTCATCTCCATTCATTGTTTTCAGATGTCTCATGTCAAGATGAATTGATATGCCCTGAGGTCCCAAAATTGTGTATATGCAGCATCGTGTTGTACATTGACTATTGGTTCAAAAAAATTATAAAAGAGTATTTTTATCCTTTCTAGTGCAATATTAGAGTAAATATATATTATTATTATTATTATTATTATTAAAAAAATATTGGATTAAAGTTTCAATTTTATTTTCAAAAGCTGGTTTACTTATTTATAATGTTTGTGGTTGTAATAAATTGTAAACTCAATTATTTGGCTTTCTTAGTTGCTATTGTTTCTATTTAGGTTTCTCGAGCTAGCAGAAAGAATATTCCCGATAAAGAATCATTTCAACGCATTAACTATCTCCTTCAGGTAGAGACTTTGATTTACAATTGTTTTTTTTAAATGATAAATTGTGACAGTTTTATTATACTATACATTTTGCTTTTATTTGCTTAAGGCTTCACAGATAATAACTGCCCAGAGTCCAAGAGCTAGAAGTGTAGCAGCATATTACTGTTCATTAATACACAACATAGCACAGAAATCTTTAATAAGGTTGTAAGTATCAGTTCTGTTTCATTCATTATCTATATCACAAATTTTAATAGCCTAAAGATTATATGGTTAATTTTTTTGATGTCATGTGATTTGGTAAATGTTTAAAATAAATTGAGTTTGAGTTAATGAATTGTCATAATCTTCATGAGGTTTAGTGATCATTAAATGGTGTTTGTCCCGTAATGTTAATTGTAATGTTAATTTCACATTTGCTGTAGATACGGTTTTCCATTTTCTTTGATATTGTCATTTCTATTGTAATGCTGTGAATGTCTAAAAAGGAATGATGCACTTTTCATTATGTTTATTAAAGGAAAGAATAAAAGTTAATGTCAATTTGTTAACATGCTGCAAATATTACAGACATCCAGATGTTAAAAGGATGATGTGCAGAGGTTGCAAGTGTTTACTTTTTCCTGGAATTAACGCTCAAGTGACTGTTAAATCAAAACCAATGAGCCAAGTTCTTTGGACATGTTTCTTATGTGGAACACTTAGAAGATTACCTTCCAAACGTGGATATGAACTTTGGGTCCAAAAACCAGAAGCACTTATATGAAGTAATGGAAAGCGTTAACTGCTGGAATGAATACAAGAAATGTATTGTAAACATAAAAAATAAGTATGGGGGGGAAAATAGTTAATAAAATGTACACAACCTATAACTGAAAATATTTCAAATTATTTCCTTATCATTACAATTTTTCTTATTAACCATGAAGTAACATTTATTAAGTAGTTTTGATATTCACCAACATCAGGAAGAGTTCTCTACAATGGACACGACTTCAAGACAATGGATTGAAAGTACACTTTGAGGCACTTGATTAGCTGGGCATGAATTTCTACCTGGGATGAATTAATACACAAGACTGTGCTTAGGGCAACTACTGCCTAGAAGCCCTCAGTTATATTATTTACAAAATTTAGTCTCAAAAAAATCTAAATTGACTTTGCGGTGCCATAACCAAGAGGAAAGCTATAATTACTACATGCGCTCCCTTCAATATTGAAAAGAACAAGGTCCTCATAAATTGCATTAGAAATTTGTGTAGTCAAATGCTCTGGAGGATTTTGAACTTTAGACCCTGATTATCCTTTCTCCTGAATCTTTTATATTTTTAATATTATTAAAATCTAAATTGTAAAGGTTAGTTTATTTTAATTTTCACTTTGATCACATATTGTTTATATATCCATAAAAAAGAGGGGCTATATTGTTTGGTTATTTTAAGGTCCCTTAAGATACTATGCCAGGCCTTGTTTCAGGTGTACCTCAAAAGGAAACCACAAATCATGTCCACATGCAATGAATTCCGTGTGTGATATTGATAATTGACTAAAAAATATTCTTGAGTTTCTTCCATTCAGATTTTATTAATTAGTCGAGAATGTTATCTACATCTTGTCGGTAATGTACTAGGCTGATGCCTGGATGTAAGTTTTTATTTCCTCTCAATGCTTGTATTTAAAAAAATTGAATTGTGAACTATATGACATAGAAATTTCATGTAAGTAAACAGAAGAAATTGAATATTTGAAAATTTCTCCTCATATATTATGAACTAGCAGAACCCGACAGATGTCTTGCCCTCCATCTCCTTCTCGTTCTCTCTCCCTTTCTCACTCTGTCTCTGCCCCTATCTGTTTGGGCACATTCTCATAGAATTATGTCTATATTCTCACAAGTGCAAGCAAAGTGACAAAGTTTTATCGCAATTGAATGAACGGTTCAGCAGCGCATAAAGCACGAACCAAAAACAAACAAACATTGTCTTTTATATATTAGATATACAGTTCTGCAGTTATTAAAATATCATAAATATCAAAAACATTGCCACTCAATAACAACCTGTGTGTAGCAAATATTTAATGACAGGCAGGCTTTTCCATGGAACCTTGCTGTCACATATCAGCTGTCTTAAGTAGTGATTATAAGAATTCAGTTTGTGCATGTAGTATGAGAATACAGGAAATAACTCGGTCAGATATTTGCATTTTCTGACAGAATGAAAACTTATTGTATTTAGATTTTCCCTGGATTTGTGGGTATTACATGGTCGGGTCGGAGGCAGCCTAGTTTTCTTTCAATTTTTGCACATATTAGATATTACTAATTTAGTGTGATCAAAACTGTTTTTAATGACTGTTGAAACAAAGATTAACATTCATTGTTTTTGAGCTTAATATATTCCATAACACTGCTGAAATATTTCAAAGAGGAATTTCATTTGTATACTTTTTACATAATCCACTATTTTACTTTCAAAACTCCATTACAACAAATTGCATTTATTAATAGAAGATTTTCAATTGCTTGGGGACCTTAGAATGTGTTTCTTGAGATTTGTAAGTGGTTTTCAGATCGTCACAAAACAATTAGGAGTTATCCTGTCACACAAGTAATGAAAACCGACTAAGAGATGTTTCTGTAGAGTAGGTAACAAGAAAAAAGTATAACATTTTATGTATTGTTTTATTGAATAATGCATTACAATTGTGAACCCCTACAAGAAAGGGGTAAGGAAAGCTGTACCATCACAGATCTCTGTCACAGTCAAGAATATCTTCACCAGTTTAACTAAATACAAGTGACATGATGTTATCACATGGCAGTGAGAGAAAGAAGAGAGAACATTTATTTAACACAAAAGATTTTTTTGCCACAAAAGTAAGCACAAAACACAGGTCAAAATGTAAATGGAAGCAATTTTCTCACAACAAAATCAATTTTAAAAGTTTCACAATTACATATAGGAATTCAATTTAATGTTTATCACAAATTAATAACTTTGTTACATCTTCAAAAAATTATATTAACTTCTAAATCAAGGACTGATTCAAGAACACCTTCCACACTAAGAAAACTTTGAGTCTTGAAATTTCAAGGCATGTCAAAATATGAGAAAAATAATAAAGATTAAAATGAAAGTTAATGGAATTGTATTAACCAATGTTTTTATTACAGTTATTAACAAGATACCATATGAAAACATTACAAACACTGACCAAAGCAGCTCCAGTAAAGATTATGAAGAAATACGAACTGGTGCAACCACTTCACAAATTACTTAGGAGCAATTCTAATGGTGACATTTATTCCTTTCATGTCATATGTTCAAACAATTAAAATTATGGTATATTTTCTTAATAACACAGTAAAATGCTATGACAAGCTCATATTATTTTACAAGAAACCCACAGAAATTAATAAAAATATTCAATTCTTCCTGATTATTTTTAGGTGGAAGAGCATCTGGATTTTGCAATATTCAATAATTATGCTTCCAATTCAATTATACATTCATACTTCAGCACTCAATTATCTGTTATCACAATGTTCCATACATCAAAGGTTTTTGATACCAACCCTTCACATTCAACAAATTATCTGAATGATTTGCACAAAAA
Organism: Gryllus bimaculatus; assembly: GCA_017312745.1. NCBI lineage: Eukaryota > Metazoa > Arthropoda > Insecta > Orthoptera > Gryllidae > Gryllus > Gryllus bimaculatus. The sequence continues at coordinate 6,494 of BOPP01000317.1, forward strand.
TTATAGGACAATAATTACAAGATTTCAGTAATTCAGAAAATAAATCACTGTTAACAATATTAACGCATCAGTAGTTAATACTCCAATCCCTCACTTGCTTTTCGTTGTAACTAACACTATTTCCTAGTGAGGACATCAACTGCACATTGTAGAGCACTCAGATTTCTTGATTGGCATTTTCAAAACCTAATAAATAGGTAAATTTGTTCTTTCCAGTTTCAGGAAGGAAGTGTATAACAATAATTACTAATATATTTTTTACAACAGCACTTCACCTCCATAATAATTTACACAATCTCTGTAGAAAATAGCAACTGCAATCAGTCTTGCAACTCTTCTATTTACAATACCACATATTCCCGGGCTTGTTCAAAAGTCTCAACGTCAACTGTCTGTTTCAGCTGCTCAAAATGCGATGGCCCCACCTGATTCTGGAGATCGACAATCTATAAATCAATAATTTCATTACAATTTGTGCATTTCTGAGTGATCAAAATAAGAGTAATTATATTTTATACCAAAAATGTTGATGTTACATCTTCATAATAAACCATCTTTTTGACCCTGCATTTCTTTGTCACACAGCTACAAAAACAGATAATTTTAAAGGAAAGTTACACCTGTATATTTCCCACAACCTGGTATCAAACAACTCTTTTTGGTCTGTGTGCTATAACTGTCTGTGAGTGTGTGTTAGTGTTTGACTTTCTCGCCCTTATGAAGGTACTTCGCAACAAGAGAAAGGTAGGGAATTGTGCAGCGAAAAACTGAATTTTCGACAGAAAACATCTCATTGCCGGGCCCTGGTTAAAAAAAAAAGTGGATAAATCCAGTAACTAAATTTAGAGACAAAATTCCTGTAACACATGGTGTGGACAGAATCATTGTTTTATGGGGCCTTGCTAATGAAAAATTGGTTTTCAGCAAAACATCTGATAATTGCTAGCGCCTAAACCATTCAACCAATTTTCTCCAAAATAAATATTCCCCGATCGATCTGAAAGAACTCGAGGCTTTGGGAGTTTCAAACACATATTTTGATATTTGAGGGTAGCTTGGAAGCCACAAAAATATTTTCAAAATTTTCTCAAAAACAGCACAACATTTTTTGAGCAAACTTTGTTCTTGGATAGCATAAAGGACACCGAAAAGAATGGCGCAGTTTCACGTTTGTTGAAAAGCTAGATTTTTTGAAAATTGCAAAAGCGCAATTTTTAAAAACTAATATTGAAGGGAGAGATTTTTCCCCTAAGTGAAATCTGTTTTCTTAAAGACAAGTCTTTATATAAGTTCAATTATTCGAAAATATGAGTAGTTTTCATATTTTGGGGTGAAATATATGCAATTAACACAATTTTTTTCTCTCTAAAACCACTCCAAATTTTTTCTTTAAAGTTTTTCCATGGACAGGAGAAAGGTTGCTTAAAAGAATGGCCCTACTTGTAATGGATGACGAACTGTTAAATCTGTAACTGCTGTTGGCAATAAAATTGGCTTTTTGTTCCTTTGATTAAGTCGATATAACAGTACAGTATTACAAAAAAAAATATAACAAAAGACATCTTATAAATATACTATATAATATCCCACACTGTACTCATAAAAGTTCTGGAAAATCCAACACCATAATCTATAATGAGATCAGAAAACAAATACATTTACCTGTTATAGGTGAAAATATAATGTCATAAAGCAAATAAGAAAATTAAAAGAAATACAAATACCTGAGACTGAAAGTAGTCTTTGAGGGCTATTGTATGAACAGGATCCGCAGCTGCTAACTGTTTCCGTCTATGGTCATGTTCTGTTTCATAATCTACATCATCGTCTTGGCCAAGACATGTGCTATCTCCAAGAAGTAATGAACTGTACAAGAGACCAAATTTACAATTCATAAGATATGAAAAACAACCTTAATCTTTATTCAATAATAAAAATCCTTTTAGTAACTACTGCAAAGATTTTTCTCTGTGGAAACATTACAATTCTGGAAATAACTTGGGAAGTATCTTGCAGAGTATCTAGAGAAAAATAATTCAGAATCTTTTAGAACAAAAGTTGTCTTCAAATTCACTATTCAAAAGTACTAATCTTGATTCAAAACTAAAAATTTTTCCTTCAAACTATTTGTTCCTAGTTTCTCAGGTTTCTCATTCATTACATTAAAAAACTTCTTTTAAAGAACCTGGGCATGCCTTCTTTTGCTCATGTTTATCATTACCACAAAAAAGAGATGCTATTAATACTTTATTTCCTTGTACCAAATAATTGATTATAATTTAATATATATTTTGTATTTTGTCACCAAACTATTTCATTTATCTACAAATAAATACATTGCAACCTTTACATTCAACTTAACAACAGTAAATAACTTTAGGTTGTTTGTTTGTAAATGAAAGCACTCATCTGCAAAGCATTTTTAATTTTTTAATTACAGTAATGAAGGAAACTGTTTTCAACAGATGTTTTTGTTATTAACTATGTTTTAATCAATCTGTGATGCCCAATAGAGATGAGTGAGTGAGATTCATACGCATAGTAACTTACTCTATTTGTGCACCCATATCATCTGTCTTTATAATGTCATTAAGCACCTCTGTTACATTCAACAATATGCCACAAAAACGTTCCAGAACAGCACTAGAAAGAAAATTAAGAGTTTCAATATTTTTTCAACACAGCAATTAGTATAAAAACATCTCCAATTAGGCATATTTAACAAGTTCTTAGTTCAATAAAATTCATACCTAGACTGAGCAGTCAGCAATGATGCCATTGCAAGTCCAAGAAGTTTACGTCGATCAAGTTGCGTCACAAGAGCCATTTTATCCAACCAAACGTCCAAAATACGATTTAGAACAGTTTCCTGTGACTCATGTATTAGTTGTGCAACTTTAGCCACAGCCTAATTACACATCAGTAAGGTACAATTCAAAACACAAGAAAAAATAAACTGTACATATACACACTAACATGTACAAATTTAGAACATCTCCATTATAATATTTCCTAATATACATGTAGTGGTGAAACTTCAAAATAGAGCCTGGAGGCATTGCTAAATAATAGCCTCCATGTCTCCTCAGCATTTTATGAATGACAAAGTAAAACAATATTCAAAAAGAAATTATCTAAATTCAAAAAAGTGTTCCACAGATATACCATAAACTTGTTACAATATATTAAAATTGTAATGTAAACACTCTTGTAATGAATGTCAACTGACAACTTTTTACTTATGGTACTATTAGGTTTTTATTAATTTTAATTTCAAAAATGTTCTATTTACAGTAGCTTCAGTTACAGGAATCTAAATGTCAATTAACATTAGGCGCAAATTTCATAAAACAGGAACTACTTGGATTTGTATGACTTGAAATATACTTCGTATACTGAATCCAATTTTCACATTTTAGTCTTTAATGTAGTATTGCTAGACATATGACCACCTGAGAAACCTGTTACATTCTTTGTTTGTACAGAGGGCAATGGAAGTGGGGAGAAACCGGAAAAACAGATGTAAGGAGATTCCTAACATCCTCTAACTCTAAGCAGGATAAACCTGCAGTATTGAAAGTACAAAGGTAAAATAAATAAATAAATGTATTTTAACTCCAATACTTGTATGCCAAGACCCCAAGACAAATCATTATTTTTGTTCACCAGTATCTACATTTTTTAGTTAATTTGTGAATTAGCAACTGTTTTTGAGAAATACTGACAGGAACCTTTTCAATTCTTTAGCAGTGAAGTGTTTTTGAAGACAGAATTATAACTGTTTAAAACATAGTCTAGCATAATACTTTATTGGTACAGTAAAATCTGTCTAAACCAGAATCTGTACAAGCTGGAAACCTGCTTTAAATGGAAAAGGTCTCTGACTTGCGCAGCTAATGGCATTTTCAACAATATAAAACGGAACCTGTCCAGCACGGAAATGTAAGGGTTTTCAATGTTCTGTAGCAAAAGAAAACCTTATAAAATAGAATTTCTGTGAATTTAATGCAATTGGCAGAGAGACAAGAGAAACTGAAATAAATACATCAGCAAGTCTGATATAATTTCTTTGTCCCAGTGATATGCGTTTCAGTTGTGGCAGCCGAACAATCAAGGCCTTGGGTCCCTTGTCTCTCAAGGTCTTTACGGTAGGCTAATTCTCTCTCCCGGCTTTCTCAGCATGAGAAGTTGTACGGGCATGCCTTCGGTCATGTGGGAATGTGTAAGGGCACGTCTCTGCCCCGCGGTGAGAATCATAACCCCTCAACCAGAGCCGCGTTGGTCAAGGCCATGCGAAGGAATCAGAAGGACTTGGTCATCTGGGCTGTGGTGCTTTGTGCATTGAAGAGACCGTGGGCAGTCCCGCTGAAGCCACTAGAGAGTGAGGTCGTGAACTTTTATCCTGCATACCATTGGTTGTGAGTTTCACAACCAGTTTATTAATGGTTGAAAAAACATAGAACTCTAAAATATTTGTTTTTCAACTTAAGAAAACAAAATAGAAAATATGTTAATAAGTGGGAAAAAATAATATTATGTTGGTGCACAGGTTGTGATGATTGACATTTCAATTGTCACAAATATTTTTCGCTGCATTGCTGTTTCCCATATGGCATCTGAGGTGGGTGTGCTGGAAATGTCCATACTATTGTATCGTATGGCGGCTACGAGCAACTGGTGGCAGATGGATCAAATGATGGATACTGATTCACAATGTCATTCCTGCATGACAACACATGGCCGCATACAATAGCTCTGACTTGTTATAAATTCACGAAATTGCGCAGGCAACTTCTACAACACTCTCTTTACTGTTTGGATTTGTTCCCATGTGATAATCGTTTGTTTGGTCCACTAGGTGGAGAAAGATTTGGATACCATGCTGTGGTCAAACCAAATGTTCCCAATTTGCTACTATGGTAGCTGTCTTCTCTTTTCCATGAAAGAATCAAAAAATTTCCTAAGCAATGAAGAAAATGAATTTCTGTTCCAGAAAACTGCGATGAAAAATAAGTGGCTCCATTTGCATTTTTATGTATCACCAATAATGTTATGTTACTAAATTTGGATTCATATTTCAATGATCTTAGTATATAAGCTTCTAGCCGATCCGGTGGCCGAGATCACTAAGGCAGTAGTGCTGTAGCGATCTCGTACCAAAAGATCGCGGGTTCGAGTCCCGCCTCGGGCATGGTTGTATTGTGTTCGTCCTTTCACCCCCTATCATCCATCATCCTCCATCTCTCATTATCATCTTTCTGAATAACATTCAGAATTGTAACTCGAGGATTTATCCTCACCTCAAGGTGAAAACCTTCGACAGTCGACCATGAACACTAGAAGTGAAATGGAACGACTCAAGTGGTCCAATGTGGCCAATCAAGTTAATAATAATAATATAAGCCTCTGATGTCTGTCAGTATGTATGTACATATGAAATGTTGAATGAAATTAATATCAGCCTACGTAGCAAGTTATTGTAAAACGTTTATTATGTATTATGCATTTTTTATTAAATGCAAGGTCATGCACAGCAGTAATGTTCATACCTGACTGAAAACTTCTCGAGAGCAAAGCAATATCCTGGCCATAATAGACAGATACATTGACATCACTATCGGATATTCTTCTCCTTTATAGATTGCCCTAAAATTAAATTTTGAAAGTCAAAAATAAATAGTGTAACATGATCAAAACACATGTAGTTTCAATAATAAAGCAAATAATCATGTGCATGAATTTTACGGCTATTAATAGAGCAAAGATGTTTTCTTTTTTAAGTAGAAATTCACTTACTCAAAAATCCGTGTAAGCATCGGTTTGACTAATTCAACTGAAATAGAAGGAGCTGCACGCAAGCACATCTCAACGAGTCGCATTGTCATTACAATTCCTTCTGATCTTATATCAGAAAGCATATCATTGCATGAACTAATTATTAATTCACCATAGACCTACAAAATTAAAAATAAGCATAAATATTTCAAAACTAAATGTATCACACATCAAAATTAGAAAATTTAATCTAGTTCTAAAAACTAACCTTTAAAAATTCTTCTGGAGCAAGTAGAATGTTAGCTTGGATAATGTAAAAACATGTTCGAAGATTTTCTGAATTGTTTTCTAGAAATGGAACAGTTCCAAATCAATTGATTAGAGCAGTAAATCATATAATCCCTACGAAACATCATCTTCCAAGCACTGACTCACCATTCTGTACATGTTATTTTTCATCTCTTAATAACTATAAGATATAAAATTGGTAATGAATTGTTAATTAAATTTTGGCAAAATTTTGATGTCACTACCTTCCAGAGTAAAATAGCCAATAGCTAACAACAAATTGAGACAAAGGTAGTCAAATTCAAACAACAAAAATCATGAGGAAAGGGTTTTAAGTTCACTATCTTTTTCTCTGAAAACAATACTAGATCATACTTATGACTCATTACCTAGCAATGGAGGCATGTTACGAAAGAGCTGCATCAATTCTTGCGTCATGGCTGTAGAATTTTCTAGAACAGCAAGCCACAATTCCAAACCATCTTCTAAAAGGTACACATGACTATCCTGTTGAACATCAGTACTCAGTTGCACAACAGGCAACAAAAATGGACTCAATGCTTCACTTGATGACCCCAAAGCCTATAAAAATATTATTTTATTGATGGTAACTCTTTTCAAAGTCTGCAAACAACTAATACATACATACACTCAAAAACAAATTCATAAAATATGAATTTTTTTAAAAATACAAATGTCGTTCAAAGGTGTGATCAAAAACCTGTAAACTAAACCACCACAAAACCCTGTTCATTTACTTTTCTCAAACTCTGAAATGACATTATGTACAATTTTGGTTCTCAACACACAGTAATAAAAGGACAAAATATTTGAAGTTGAGTAAACCGAGGACTCTTTAATTTTAAAGCGGGAAAGGTAGCTCCAGGCACCAACTGATGTCACTGCAGTGCCTATGACCAGGACGTTCTAGGTTCAAGTCTCAGAATTTTCGACTGAAGCTAGGTTGAATTCAGTCGCTGACTGGAGGAGAATTCTAGTGGCTGGTTGTTTTGATCAGTAGTTGTCTGTGGTTTCTCCACGTCGATATCAGATGAATGCGAGAGTAGTTTCCTAACAAATTGGCCATGGACCACATGCAATCTTTCCATTTCCTTCCTTTTTCCTATCCTCACTCCTCATTTACACATACTACACCAACATAAATGCCAGGAGACTGTTCAGGAGCTTATAGCTTGCCCCATCTGGGGTGGTGCCCTGCAAGTGGGATATACCTGGTTTGGGGGAAAACCCTGCCACCCAACAGGTAGGGCAGCATTGGTTCTCACCATCCAACAGGGGAAGATAGCCGCTGCCGCCTCCTCCTCCTCCTCCTCCGGAGGAAAAAACATGCACTTGACTTACGGGACTATTGATCTCAGCCGTTGACTATTGATCTTCGCATTGCACTCAGAATCACTACTCAATTAATGAATCGAATTTTAATACTTTTGGTAGTATGTCCAATGGTATGCAGAAAGCAATACTTTTAAATTTGATGGCCTGAACGCACTCATACAAAATTTTATTAACAATTTGTGACACAAATTTTTAAAATAAAAAACTCAAAACCATAGATAATGTGTTTATAAAGAGAAGTATTTTCACAGATTTATGTAAAAACTAAACATACCACACCTTCACATTTCAAACAATTTGGCTTCACAGGAAAATAAGAATATATGTGATTGTAAAACAAAAATGTTGAATAGTTAGTCAAGAAGTAATCAATCAAGTTAATCAAATTACTACCTTTACAAGGTGTACCAATGTTGATACAATTGCACAACGAAGCATATTGTGTTCTGAAGATTCTTCCCAAAGCAGTGGCAGGTACTGAATAAGTGATCCTGAGTGAGGACGAATTGCAAATCCAACTCGTTCCACGATAAATGAAAGGACGTACAACACATGCATCTACAAAGAAGAAACATAAGTTAAATGTTTCATGAATTGACAAAAAATCAATTTATATTAACATGATATTCACTGTGATACAACTCAAGAAAACTTCCAATTTATCAAATCAGATAAAGACTAAATACAATTTTTAATCACAAAATTTTTCAATTCATGTAATTTGTTATACATTTGCATACATATTTTATTAGGTGAATAAAGTATAATTGAACACCCTTAAGAAAATAATTTGTACAAAAAATGTATCAATTGCATTTTCACATCATAAATGATTGAAAATATTGAATGTCAATTGAAGTAGAATTCAATGTTGGAAGAAAACCATGCAAATCTTTGGCTTCTTTACACTACTTTCTTGCAATAACAGTACTGAAACCTTACCTTAGTATCACATTCATGGGCTTCTTTGAGAAGAGCAAATAAAAGAGAGAATGATGGCTCAAGGAATGGAAGAAACTGGTCAGTGATGAATTCAAAGTCATCAATAGCAAGCTTCAGTGTATTAGAGGCAGTCAATCGAATAGCCATATCTTCGTCAGCTTGCAACAGAGGCAAAGTCACAGAATACAACGCTGGCCTTAACTCTGGTGAAAATTTCACTCCTGTCCATTGGCCCACTAACCATGCAACTCTTCGCCTTATGACCCTATAATTTCCAGCTTTCACTTTGAGTTCTTGAGTTAGAGTAGTAGAAAACCACTGATCAAAATTGACCTAAACACAAGTACAAAATCACAATTGTGTATTTAAGTAACAATTTAAGACTTAACAAACTATACTAGGTGAATTAGAAACCATACACAGGGTACTGATAAGCTTTTTGCCTACCTTAGAAAATATTGCCAATCAAAAGAAAATTAATTTATTCAATACACACATGTTTTAAGCCTATACATTTATTTCAACAGTCATAACAATTTCAAAGCCTTAAAAATTGTTTTTCTTATGCAGGAAATGTATGTTATTTGTCACTGCTTTATTCGATTACTCCATTTACTCCAGCCAGTCATGAATTTTCTGCACTGTGATGAGGAATTTATGAGCAAAAAAATCTTTGTGATCACCAACCTTTGAGGAAAACAAAATTTTTGTTGTAACAACTGCCTTCAGATCATGTTCCAGGTTAAGAACATATCAATACCCTTTTGTATTAGCTTCCTTTTTTCATGAATTTTTTTACCTCATGATATAAATCAAAAGCAGCAAGGCCAACTGCATTGTAAACAGCATCTTTACGTAAAATAGCATTTAAATCTTCAGGAGGAACCAAAGCATGATTATTTTGTATCATCTCCAACAGAACAGGAACAAGTGTCACTCGGAACTCATGAAATAACGCTAGGAATAATGATTCAGTGCAAGGCTGAAATATGCAGTGAATTCATTTTAACTATTTGAAATCTGCAACTTTCAGTAAAAAATATACATTACATAAAACTATTTTAAAGACAGAATTTTTTAAATATATTCTACATGAAAACACAACACTGTTAAAAAAAGCTACTTAAAGAAAAAGTAGTATCTATCTCGACTAACCATGAAAATTCTCCCTCACAACACATGAAAACACATAAGAAATTTTTTAATTGCTGAATGTACCTTAAAACCAATATAATAGTAACTTAGTTATAAATGGAGCTTCAGCATTAAGAGCTAGAGAAATGTAAAATGGGTGGGCAGCAAAAAAATATAAATTTGAAATTCACAGGTTACAGATTTATAAATCTTGGGCATTAAACTCATCATACTCAAAATATAAGATTAAAAGTTTTTTCCAATTGTAAATGAAATATTCAAAACACATCACAAGTCACTTTATTATTTCCATCAATCTTGATGGGGTGGAATGACTCAGGAACAGCAGGCCTCTGCAGCGTGTCCAAGAAGTCCTAGGGTTCGACACTTAACAGTGGCAGATTTTTGACACCAGCTACATAGCTAGGTAAAATTCAACCACTCTATGGAGGAATTTCTAACAGGTGGATGATATTTGGTACTTTGTAGTGGTTTCTCTGATCAATATGAGGCAAGTCCTGGTAACAAACAGTCTACAAACTTGGTGTGATCTTTCCTTCCTCCTCCTCGTCTCCTCTTTTCCCTTTACACTCAGTTACACTTACATGCACTACACTACCATACAATTGAGGATCTTGATACTTGTCCTCCTGAGGGAGATACCTGGAGGAGGGAAATGCACAAGCCGCTGTGTAGGTCTGGATCTCACAATCTAGCAAGAGAGGAACACCGCCACCTTCTGGGACTTATTATGCACTACACTTATGGTACTAATGATCAAAGTAGATAACGTCCAGAAACACAAAATAGTTGATTAATCCATCAATCTTCAAAACTTTGTCTCTAGTTTCATTAGGGGACTTTTCAAAATTTCAATTCTACACAAGATATACACTTATTTAAAAATTGCATTCCACAAACCAGATATTTCTTTTCTGCTGAATTGATAAAAGTGAAAATAATCAACAATATTACATGAGAAGAAGAACTATATATTGTAACATTAATGTAAAATTTCTATTATAGAGGCTATAGTCAGTATTTCAAACCAACATGACACTTTCAAATGATGTAATATACATGAATTTATGAAAGTAACCTGAAAATTTACAACAAAGGAGCAATTTTAATAATCAAAGAGATGCAAAAATAGATTTTATTTAAATCATGTACTGCAGAATGAAAGGCTCAAGGCCTCTTTCTGGATTTCATTTACACTGATGATAGTTACCATAATTTTAATTTAAAGAGAAATTAAAACTGGATGAGGTTTGCAAATAATAAGTTGGCAACTGTGCCTACAACATGGATTTTCCCTGTCAGCCAAGTATCAACTCTGACCATATGATACTCTCAAATATACACTCAATGACAACCAATTTTCTAATTGTACAGTTGTTCCACCCTCTTTTCAAAACATTTCCCATACATATAGCACTGTGAATTGAAAAATAACTTATCTTCGCAGTGGTCTAGCTGAAGTTTATATTTAGTTGGGCAATACTGATGAAGTAACACTCAATCACTTCACTTAAACATTTAAACTATGGAAATGATTATAAATATTTTATTAAAAATCAAAATATGTTGCCACTTTAAACTTGGGATGTTTAAAATTTAGTAAACATCAATAATCAAAATCACCAAGCCCGTTCTGCATTATCAAATTGTTTGAAGTTCAAAATGAACAAATAAAAGATCCAGTAGACTTCAATGTTACAGTGTTGGTGGTTACAGAAGTGGGGCAAAAGTATAAAACCACTAATGTAATGGGACAATTGAATGCACTTATTGTGCTCATTAATTCTCAAGAATATTGACTTTAATTAGTCAGGTGTCTAGGATTTTGATGAAAGGTAATGCTGTCCAAAGCTTTTACATATAGACTTAGATTGTTGTTAATATTGGTTTTTATTGGAACAGAAAAAACTCTTACTTTGTGTCTACTTTGTCATTTTCTATAATGAATAGTTTTAATAAAATTATTAAATCTCATTGATTTTAAATAATTATAGCTGCAATCTCAAGTATTCACTTAATGTTAACTTTTTCCATGACAGAATCAAATTAGATTTATCATAGGTTCAGATTTTTTATGCTCTTGTTTTTACAAATCCCTTGTATCATCCACTGTTTATAGGATTGATATTATATGTAATTTTCGAACAAATAATTTTAGTTAATTGAATTAATATTTCATACAAAACAGAGACAACAGTTATGAGTAATAAAATTTATTGTCAAAATTATTTTCAATCAAGAATGTTGCTTCCTTGATCTTAATACCTTTAAATAATTGGAATTAATAATAATTACATTTCAAAGTAAATTAAATGAACACAACTTTTAAACAACACATTTCAATTATATTTTTAATTGATATCTAATGTTCAATTGGAGTCCTGAAATGAAATCACTCAGAACAGACCCCCCTCCCCCCAAACTATGCTCCTTTGCTCAGTCTGAGTATCTAGAAGACTACTTTAACTTTTTAAAAACAAATTAGAAATTGAACACTTTTTAACAGTATAGTTTTATATATCTATTTTCATTACAATTCTGTTTATTGAAAACTACCCAATGATTAAAACATGCACAAGTTGTCACAAGAACAGAGCTTTGTACTTTTCTAGTTAAATTTTAAACTTGCACTCATTACATATATTCAGAAAATCCAAAGGTTAAATAAAAGAATACTACACTACTTACTCTCAAGCTGTATTTCCAGGATTCACCCCCTTCATCCGTGGCTGCGAAGTAATCATAAGACATTAATTTTGCCAATATGATGAATGTTTAAATACCGAGTGTTTAGAAGGTAAGAAAATAAAAATACAATAATGAATGGGAAAGAGATGGGGAAGTATGAGAATAAAACAAAGGAAGTTACAACGACTAAACAAATTGTTATTTAGAAGTGAATATAGAAGAAATTACAATAGAAATGAATGATAAAACTAGAAATTGAGAGAAAAAGAAAATAATGAGGAAGAAGAAGAGATTACAGGTAGTAACACAATATGCAGAAGAAAGAGACTTAAAACAGAAAAGGATGAGCAAAAGAGTAAATTAGAAATGTTGGAGAAGTGAACATGAATATTGTTGTTGATTACTACAATTATGACACGATAGGGAAAGACAAACAAAAGAAAGTAAAGGCATGCAATTTTTTTCCAGACGGACATTTCTTGAACTACTGACACACAATAATTATACTAATATTTACTTTCATAAATTTTTGAGCTCTAACGTACCAAAACTTTCAGGATCCGAGTCCCAAAGCTCTAGATCTTCTCGTGTTAATAGAAAATAATGAGTTACTAGCTTGGTACACATTTCTGTCAAAGTTGATGCAGTGAAAAAATTTAACTTGATTTGATGTGCTCGTAATGTAGCAGGTTCTTTAGTTTCTAGAAAAAAAGTACATTTTAGAAGTATTTAATCATTAAGAAATAATGACCACTACAAAATCATTAATAAATATTAATACAATATTTTTATTATTTGCATATAAACATAAGTTATTCCAAAATGTAGCTTCTTAAAAATATAATTCAATTACATAATTGTAATTGTAATATTCAATTACATAATATTGGATTAATACAATTATCTCAAAATGCAGCTAATGTTTCCTACTACAAATTGTTTGATGCCTTCACACAATCTTAATTTAGAAACGACAATAAATATCCACCATTGCTATGAAAATGTATTATAATGACGTTCAAACTAACCTTCAATAACTTTGGCTGCTTTATATTCTGCACACAATAATATGCCTTTGACAAGATTTAGGCATTGGATTATAAACCTCTCAAAAAGCTGAGGTTCTCCAGCAGGAGTAAACACATAAAATACAGCAAATTCAAGAGAAGGTTGAATTAAATCAACATATGAGAATGGGTGGTGCTCCAGCACAGCTATAAGAACCTTAGTTAGATGAATAATAAATTTTTCACTTAACTCAACAAGGTCTGACACTTTACTCTGTAACGATTTTCCTGAAATAAGAGTATAATAATAAATAACACTATTAATCTACTTATAGATTTCATTAATTTTTAAACCTCTACCAATTAATTAACAAAGAAAGAAAAAAGAACATACTACACTCTAGCATTGTTTTTGCTCTATCAAACACCATATTCAGGAAAAGCATAGCATCTTCTGATTCATGAGGTTTCTTAAATCCATGTACTACCAATTTCCGGAGGATGCGTAGTGAAAGAAGAGCTTTTTCAAGAGATGATCCCATTTGCTGATCATTTTCTGCTACCTAAAAATGTGAACAAAACAGAAAGAAAAGTTACATTATTTTTATTTCTACCGGAAAATATTGCAAATTATGACTAAACATAATTTAAACATTGTTGCGTACAAGTTGAAAAGAGACATTCTGCATCAGTTCTAGAAAAACCATGTTGCAGTTTAATAGTATGATAGAAAACAAAAATTAAGCAAACTGGGAAATTTGTACAGGATTTTCAGTGAATAAGGAAAATCTGATAGCTTGAACAAATCCAGTATGCATCACAATCACCAGCAGGAAAGTTATTTTTCTAGCAGTTCTTTATTGTTGGTAATCTTTAGAAAATAGAAGAGAAAATACACTTGTTTGATTTGCCAAACCCAATCCGCACATTTTTAGTTGTAAAATTCACACAACAATTCCTAGTTATTTAAAAAAGAAGTGAGGAATGCAACCTGAACAATTAAGTTTGGGCAGAGGAGTAACTTAACAGGTTTACAATACAATAATTTACATGATAGATCTACAGATACAAACAATTTTATTTATGACAGGTGACCACAAATGTATATTAAATAATATTTATTTAATACTAACAACTTGTAATTACTCTCAACAACTCGGTACATGTAGAAAAAGAATTTCGATTCCTATGAAGTACCTCAAAGAGCCTTCTGCCCATACAAGCACTGTCAAAAACTGCCAAGCAACCAAACATTAAAGAAAGTCACAACATACCTGAGACAGGAAAGTTTGTACATGACTATTCCATAAATTCAGAACAAAACTAAAAACATTAGCTGTAAGGTCTTGAAACATTCTCCTATCGCCAGCAAGACGTTTGGATGACAAGGTCTTAATAACATGATGCAACATTAGTAATGCACGATGCTGTACTAATGCTTCATCGCTTTTCACAGCTGACAATAACGTAGGCATTAAATCAGGCCATTCTCGTGGACAATCAAATCTGCAAAAATTAAATTTTGGGTAATACTATAAACTAGAAAAGAAAGATAAGTGTCTAATATATAACATTCAAAAACGTCTAACAGGTGAACAATATGTTCAACATTGGCTTTCAGAAGCACAAATAGACCTTTATTATTATCAATTATACAAAATCTTATAGAATCAACAATAACTACTATGGTAACTATTTGTAAATACAATTAACACAAAAATCTTTATTTTACTTCAAAATCACAAGAATTATTCCGGAGAATTTTGTCGTTTGCATTCTTTTGACATGTGCCAGTCATCTGGCTTGACCATTATCTATTTCTCTATTGCATTTTTAACTTTTAATTTATTTCTGGGGTCTTTACTTACTAAATGAAATAAATTGGTTACGCCAATGTACGTAATAACATGCCTCGTACCTTCCTTCATAATCTTCACATTTTACAGCTATCACATTGTACACATTAATCAGTTAAAAATTGACAAATCAATTAGGAGAGATGTTTTTACCTTCATTTTTATGTTTATCAGGTATATACATTTGGAAATACGACACACTGCTACTCTGTTTTGTCTCTCCCTCTTTCTCCTCATTGACATTTTCACCAACGTTGAAGTGCTTTATATCTCAATGTCAAGACTGCAATGAATATTAATTTTACGACATATAAGGTCTACACCAATGAATCTTCAGGTAGACGCCAATCTCTTCCTTCTCAATTTAATTTCTCATATTCAATTAATTCAAAAAATAAGAGTTCTGAAAGTAACTGGTTTTCAAGGCATTTTGAAAGTAAAATATTTAAGATTTTGCCTTCAAAAGTATCCATGCACACCCTCCATATTTTCAAAATAAGCTGCTTTTATCAATGGTTGAAGGGAAATACTTTCCTAACTTGTCCTATAATTTCAATTACCCAACGACAAATTAACTAGTCCTCAGTATTTTGAAATTAATGCTAATGTGGATGTTAAACCCTTACAAAAATCCTAACTACTTTTATATTTTCTCTTTTAATTACCTTTAGAGAAATTTTATTTTTATTTTTATTCTTTAAATTTTCTCAGCTAAACTTATTATTATTTTTTTGTACCCCTATTATTTCTTACCTGGCTACTTTTGAAATAAGAACTGCCAATTGTGTAGCTACTTGGTTCACTGGTTCACGGAAATTTGATACCAAACCTTGGCGAATTGTAACCTTCTCTGCTTCATTGATAGCACTGATAAGAGAATAGGACAAGCATTAATACAAACTCATACACAACAGGAAATTTACATCAGTAAAACTTACTGTGGAGCTGTTTTACGCCAATAACGATCCACACCATTCTTGAAATACAGTACAGCTAGCCATCGAACATTAACATCAATGGAATGGTTTGAGAAGATGTTCTAAATCCAAATGAAGCCACCATTCAATGTGAAACCAATAAGAAATAATTACACAAGTATTTTCAGAGCCCAGCAAAACAATAAAGACACATCTTGTTTGGGGGAAAGCAATTACACTTTCTCTTCTTTCTTCTTTAATACAGGACATGCATAATTTAATTTTTCAGTTAATTTTTAACAAATATTCACAACCAGTACACTTCATTCTTTATAAAAACGTAATAAATCAAAGCTTAATAAGATTTAGTTTTGCTTTGTTACAATTAAAGACATTTTCATAAAAATCAGGCAGATGAGATTTTACCAAATATTAAGTTTTAAACCGGAGAATGAATATTTAACAATATCAAGATCATTTCAGTACACAAGCAAGTACAGAAACTGGGATAAATAGCATGGGGTAAAATAAGTTTAAGTATTGTGCATCACATGCAAATATAAATCACTTCAGCCTCACTATACTAATGAAATCCAAATTGTTTGGGTTAATTATATAATTATTCATTTTTACCAATAATATAGAGTAGAATCCAGGTTCTGTCTCCCATTCTCTCAAACGAGATTCAGCAGGCTTAAGAATTTCTGCATTCTGGTTGGCTGCATGTCGAAGTGTTTCAAGCACGACGGACTGTGCTGTTGTCATGTCCATTTTAATATTTAATCAAGCAATCAACAATGACTAGTCATGAGCACATCTAACCTACATCTCCCTCACATCAAACATTCTTGATTATGGAAAACTTCATCAGTCACTTCATTAACTTATTTATTCAGGTACATGAAGTTTATACTCTGAAAAATTGAAACTGTATTAGAATATTGTATCAAATTAAAAATTTAATGACTTTTAAAAAAAATGTAAAATACCGTAAACGTAAAACATAATCGAAATAATAAAAAAAAGTGTTTAAATGTGACATCAAACGCAATTACGTATGCTATTTTCTAGATTAATTCATTCGTACTGTCACAAAAAACCTTCTCATTTTTAATTAATGTTATTCACATGTGTAGAGAAAAAAATACACGAACTTTATACACCAACGAAGCGTAATTCTGCACAATAAATTGACCGACATTCCTAACATAACCTCAACATATACGTAGCGGCTAGTAATGTCATCCTTATAAAGGATTGCAGTACTTCACCTTACAAGTAATATAAGTGATATCTAAAATCTTAATGAATTAAATACGTGAAACAATGACATGAAACATGTCATACTTATTAAAAAGAAACGCACACACGTTACTCACACACTGAGAACATGACACACTCGTGAATATAACATACTTCCTCCCACTTCTCTCATCAGTCAACTGACAGCAAACTAGAATTAATTTCTGATCATCACTGACATTTCATATTTTGAACAGGATCAAAATATTAGACCTAAGCAATGCGGGCGGCGAATACTTGTTCCTGTGACTGCATGTTAGAAACCACAGTTTGCAATCCAGCGTTCAATCGACTCGACGAGTAATTTGAAATTAAAATAACACTCTATTGCTCTTAAGTCATTCCTCATATCAAACTAAGCTTCACACGCAAAAATGCAACGTGAAATTCGAGTTACTTGGATTTACCTCTTACGCATGTGATATTCCTTACTTCATTTGTTTACGAAGATGTGTATACCGGTATTCACTCCCTTTAGGATTGTACTGCTGTTCTCTCGATTCTCTGGGATCTCGCTCACGATGAAAAATGGCGGGGAAACTGTTTTCTCCACTTGGGTTTACTTACATTGGAGATATTTATAATTCAATTGTATGTTTATTTTTATACTACCCAGCGTTGACTTATATAAACAAATACTTTCGTGAAAAATCTAGCCCACAACTACGTAGCAAATGTTGTTTTTCTTCTATAATTCTAAATCCAATAATCGAAATCCTTGAAAAAGTCTGAATTTAAAATTTGTTGCGTTTGATAAACATTATTCTTATTTGTTACATAAATAAGTAATGCTTTAATATTTACTTACTCGTCTATGTACGTACACTATACGTAGTGTAGAGAAAGCTATGTAATGCCTCAGTAAAAAAACGTCAGTTCTTTGACACGAAAATTCATATAATAGGTAATATTTTACAGAAAAAGTGAATAAATCTTGTTCCAATATGTAGTAAACTACTACCTCTAACACACCGTGAAGTCAGAATCAATCAGATTTGTGGGTCCTTGATACAGAAAAATAGGTTTGCGGCAAAACATCTGCCCGTCATCTGTGATCAACACTAGCGCCTACACTATTCGCAGGTTTTTTCCAAAATGAATACTCCCAGGCCGATCTAGGCCCATCTAAAAATACTCTGCGATTTTGAAAATCATTCTTTAAATTTTGAGGGTAAATGAAGCCTCTGGGACAAAATTTTGTCAAAAATGGCTCCACAATTTTTCTTTAAATTTCTTGTAAGAGTAGAGTGAAATACACTTATGAAGATGCCATAGGTTCGATTTTCACCATTAACTCTGAATTTTCGTAAATTGCGAAAATTTTAAATTTGTTCGGCATCTTGCTACAATTACAGCATTTAAGTTATCGATTTTTTCGTCAAATAAAATTTGTTTTCGTTGTCAATTATTTATTTATTTACTGCTATGTACATTTTTTTAAATTTTAATAGTTTTACGAATGTAATAATTTTGACGTCTCTCATGATTTTAATAATAATAATAATAATAATAATAATAATAATAATAATAATAATAATAATAATAATAATATTTATTGAGTCACATAGAGAAAGCTATGCAATTCAATATTTACATTGCCGGAAAATTTGTATTCATTATTGTATTTTGTGAGTATCAGAGATCCAAATGTCTATTTAAATGTCTCAAAAAATCAAAATTTTTCTGCGAAAATGAGCTTCATATTCCGCATTTTGAGAAACATTCAAACGCTATTTTTTTCAAAACGACTCAAAACTTTTCTTCATTTTTTGTGTAGATACTTTTAAATATCATCTATGCAGGCGATCCCACAATCCTCACGTCGCGTCTGTGCAAAGTTACAATTCAAAGGAACCTTAAAAAGGGATTTTGTGACCGATAATTCGAGACCATATTGTTTCAATACTAGATATCAATACTAGTTCTCCCTTTGCTGAAGTATAGCTCGTTAGTATTTATGCTTAAAAGCCTCGGCGCTCCGGCCTGCTCCTTGTTATAGCTAAAGGTTCCGCTACTCACCGTTATAGCTCTGCTCGCCGACCTTTCCTCGATCGGCTGCTACATGCAAATACACGGAAATTCGCTTTACAAACATAGAACGTTTCATCTTCGAGGCTTTGAAATAAAGTACTTAGGCATCTCCATTACTTCATGAGTAACGGCAGCAATGTTCTTCACGATCACTGATTCAAATTGTGCACAAATTATGACAATGGTCATACCCATAAGCTTTCACAGCCGGTTTTTACATAACATAATTAGTTGTTTAATTATGATTAGTTGTTTCCGGGTTTTTAGCCGTGGTCCAACGGAAAAGTTTCCATAAAAAAGAAGCAAAAAGAGCGGGAGCCCGCGACGCAGCTGCGAAAGGGGGTCGTAGTACCCGCGCCCGTTTGGCTATTGAGGCGAGGGGTTGTATGAGATTTTATGGCAGGACACGCCCACGCGAAGGAGGGTTTGTCGGCAGCCGGGTCCTCGCCAAATGTCAAGTGGGCGTCTCCTTTTCACCCATGCGACCGCTCGTAAAAGGTACCCAACGCTAAGGGCGGCTTCCCACGGCGCGGCCGCGGCGCGCTTCCTTCAAGGAGCAGAGCCCTTCCGACGCAGCCACGGCCGCACCGCCGCCCGCCGTGGAAGGGGGTGGGGTCTGGAGGGGTACGTTTCGCCGACCCTCCGGCGACGACGAACACAGGGACCGGAGCAGGGAGAACGCTGCGGCCGCGGCGCAGTGGGAACGCTCCCATTTAAGGCCGCTTGCCCACGCCGCGGCAGAAGCGCGCGAACGTCAATCATCAGGGCTCTTCGCCGACGACAGACAAAGGGACCGAAGCAGGTACCTGCTGCGGTCCCTTTGTCCGTCGTCGCTGGAGTTCGGCGTCGGCTGCCGCAGCAGCCGCCACCCGCTGCGCGTGGGAAGGCCTCCATTCAAACCAATGCTCTGCTACGCGCCGCGCTGCCGCGCGGCGCGCTGCGGTCGCGCCGTGGGAAGGGGCCCTAATTGCGCCCTCTCGGGAGACAAATTTACAACCCAACGTTCAGCGGCGCACGTGCGGATGCGAAATAAACAGGCCCGAAGTTTTTTTATAACAGCAACGGACATTCTGGCCGTTGAGAAAAGGGTTCCCGTGTGATTGGTTGGACACACGCCTCCACCCTGCTCCGCGAAATTCATCCCCGCGTATCGGGAGGATCCACGATGTTTGAGGGAGGAGGTACCGAAGTTTGCTGATACCAGGCCCCCGCTCTGAAGTCACTTGTTTTCTTGATTCGGCCACGAGTGTTCATTCGATTTCATAGCTCGGCCACGAGTGGTCGATTCGATGTCTTGACTCGGCCACAAGTAGTCACTTGATTTTTTTTTAACTTGGCTCCGAGTATTCACTTGAGTTGAGTAAGGCATTCACTGAAACTCAAGTTATTAACTTTACTTCGCTTGCTCACTTGACCTCACTTAGCATTTGAAGCCTCTTGCGGAGGGAAGTTGACCCCTCGCGCACTCTGTCAGAATTTCAGGCGAAAAGGGATGCAGTCTCGCGCCTAAAGTCAATTTACCGCGTTATGACAATCGTCCGCGACTCCTGATATGGAAGTTGATTGGCTTCCGATCAATCATCGGCGATGAACACCGTTGCTGCCTGAGGTTTGTCACGCCGTGTTAGCCGCCTCTGCTGGAAGGGGTCGACCCGCTCCATAACGCAGGCCGACAACTCCACCGCCGTCGAACACTTGCTCACCAAGCGGGGGCCTTCAGCACAAATATTTATGACGACCCATTGTATCGAATTTAATAGATGGCTAATGTTCTAATAAAAGAAAGGGTCGTTTTTTATTATTGTAATTCATGTAAATCATCACCATCATCATCATTTTAGAGAGTAAATGTTTATTACTACAAATGTTATGTCTATTATTGTTGAAATTCCCGTTCCAGCCACACGACTCGTTGGGTTGAGAGGAGAGAGAGAGAGAGAGAGAGAGAGAGAGAGAGAGGAGAGAGAGAGGAGAGAGAGAGAGAAGAAGAGAGAGAGAAAGAGAGAGAGAGAGAGAGAGAGAGAGATAGTTATAATGACAAATACATCTGCGTATCTTTTTTTCCTCTTTGGACAATAAGCGGATAAGACGCACGCTTCAACATGTGAGTCTCCCAAATTTATGCTGAGCTGAGTCAGGAATTTTCTGCGAGACATCATGTCATTGGTATTTGTTTCATAAATGATCTGGGCATTGACTGCTCCTAATTCATCAAACTGAAAGATATTGTGAGGGGCCAACGTCTGCTTATTCTTGAAACAGAATATTCTGATTTGAGGCGATAGTTTTTATTATAAGAGCAGCTACCGATGGCTTAGCCATCATCTTCAGTTGTCCGCTGAATGGAAGCCACCTAAACGACTCTCTCTATAGTGATATATATATATATATATATATATATATATATATATATATATATATATATATATATATATTTCTCTCTCTCTCTCTCTCTCTCTCTGATCTTATAATAAAATCTATTGTTGGCAATGACAACGTTTATAATTATTTCATGAAAAATGCCAACGATAACGCACCACAACACCTATATCCTTTGTTAAGGTTGAAAAACGTTATTACGTCCGATTTATTTTGGTCTCCAGATTCGGGATCAATTACACCATTATCATGCACCATCACCATCATCATCAATACATTTCTGTTCTTCTTAGGAACATACGAGGAAAGAATATTCCGATTTCCCGGTTTCTGTTCAAAAGCAAACATACTACTGTGCACTGACCTTCCTTTTACTTATGCAAGTTGTGGAGGAATTTCTCGTTTATTCTTTCGAAGAGTTCCTACAACTTAGTTCAGTCAATTATTCATATGTAAAGTATTACCGAAGCAATACCGAAGAGAAACAATTTTCCATTGTCACATTTTGTCCTGTCTTGTCAATTGGACGTATCAATCTCGTCCTCTAAATGCATCTAGCATTTCGTTTACAGTTGTGTATGCACTTGGACTGTAGTTACTTATGCAAGCATTTACAAACCAGTCAAATATTTCTCTTATTGGAGCCAAATTACCTTCCTTCTTTCTTTGAGCCCTTGTTAGTTTATCATCGAATCTAATTGATTGCAAAAGAGTAAAATATTCGTTTACTTATTGCTGCAATAAAATAGTCAGGTGCAGTTCCGTCAGTGGCCCACAGTTCATCAGCAATTAGGCGTTGCGCCTTTTTTACCCCAGCAAGATACAGAACTCCGAGAAACGCCGACATTTCTTCAAAATCTGTCCCCTTCGATCTAATTATACGTTAGTGTACGCAACAATATTAGAGATAATAGTATCAGTAAAGAACACTTTCCAACAATCTAAAACAGTTTTCAAGTTTCCGCACTCACGTTTCACACCTGGCAGCTGCGCTAAAATATTCTGTCGTGTCTTCTTTGTTGAAGTGAAGTCTTCTGTGTTTCCACCAGAATGTTGATCCATCTTCACCCACGTAGGCTTCGCGCTTTAGGGGTTGAGTTGCAGCTCCCAGAACGCTCTCCGAATCGCCGTCATCTGACTGCTCTGTTTCGGTAGCAAGATCTGCACGCTGCGTTAATTAGAGCCGTTTTTATTACTATTTTGAATGTGATACATGGTTCAGTGAACATACAACTTTTTCACGTGCCTTGATGCTTACTATCCATTTCAAAAAACTAAACTATTATTTCTTAACAATTATTTCGTAGGGAGACGATGCCCACTGAGCACCACACAAAGAATCATCTAAATTTGTAAATTGTATATAAAAAAGTTTGGGAAATCTATTTTTTATTCTGGTGGTGCTTATGGGTGCTTTGCCTAGTTTGTATTGGGATAGTTGTGTAATTGAGGACATATTACTGTAAAAATTATGGGATACCTTAGTGAAGTTGAGTTTGAGTTTCTTTATGAAGTTGTCTGTTTGCAATGAACCAGGATGCATTGGTTATTGTTTGCAGGAATTTATTTTTTATGGCCTGTATTTTATGCATATTGGTTTTTGCTGCATTTATCCAGACAGGACAGACATAGAGCATTGGGGGTCTTATTATGGCTGTGCATATGAGTTTGCCATTTACTATAGTTATTTTAGTGTGATTATTTATTAATGGTTTTGATTGAATTAGCTCGACTTTTGTTTGTTGTTTTAATGTTTACATGTTCTTTCCAGTTAAGCTTGGTGTTTAAATGCAGTCCTATATATTTCACTGTTTTGTTTAGTGGGTCCCAAGGAATGGCGTTATTTTTTAGTGTAAGGGGTGGTGGTGTTGAAATTATTTTTAATGAAAAGATTTTTGCTGTTGACTTAGCTGGGTTTCATTTAATTTTCCATTTGTTTGACCAAGAAACTATTTGGTTTAAATGTTGTATTGTTTTCTTTAATGTGATGATGTGCTAGAACAATGCAATGTAGTATCATCTGCGAATTGTGGTGTATTGATTGTGTTGGATGTAGGAATATCAGCTGTGTAAAGATGGAATAATGTAGGTGAAAGTGGGGAGCTCTGAGGAAGTCAAGCCAATATTGGTTTGAAGTTTGAGAGATGTTTATCTATTGAAATTGAAAAATTTTGTATTGCTTATGAAGCTATTGAGGATGTTGGTTAGATATTTCAGTGTGCCAATGATTCTAAGTTTATACATGAGACCATACTCTGTCATATGCTTGTGAAATGTCTAGAAAGGTTGATATAGTATGCAGTTTTTCTGGAATGCTGTATGGATATGTTATGTGATCCTTAATAATTGGTGTGTGGTCTGTATATCCAAATTGATGCCTGGGAATCATGTCATTTTTGTCGAAGTAATCAGCGCCATGACAGATTGATTCCTTTCGCAGGACTGATAAGAAGGAGGACGATCGGATGGAGAGCTGAGCCATGGGAGCATTATCTCCCTGCGTTGAAAAATGTCGTTGCTACTGAAGTAAACGAATGTGAGATTTTTTTCTCACAACGCGAGCAACGGCGGGTTAAGAGTGTTACAAAATACGGTTCAGAAGTTTGGGAGGTTGATGAACAAGAGGGAAGCTGCTGGCCCTTGAAATGAACTTATGTCGTAGAAGTTGCTAATACAGTAGGTGTGAAAGAATCAGGAACGATGACATAAGAAAGCAAATGGATGTAAAGACATCTATCCTTGACGAAATAGAAAAAAAACAACAAATCGTCTGGTACGGTCATGTTATGCGATTGACAGACGAAAGGTGACCAAAGCGAGTCCTGCAACGGGTACCGACAGAAAGACAGAAGAGAGGCAGGCCCAGACTTGCATGGAGAGGAGGCTATGACGACAAGAGAAATGCCAGATGATCTATGGTCAAATAGAGAGGCATGAAGACTAAGAGCGGAGAAACGGCGACAACTGTATAGCGATATAGTATATTATATTGAAACATTACTTACATAATTTTAATCGTAGTGCCTGTGTCAGGTTCATACACCTTTCGCGCACGTAGTTCTATTTGATTTCCTCTGGGCATTTAAGTTTTTGTATTAGTTCTGCATTGAGACAATTGACGTAATACAATTCATATAAAACAAAAAAGAACTTGGTTTCGAAAATATGGCGTTAGACGCTAGCAAATTGCAACAAGCACTATTTTTCGACACATTTTACACAAATACAGTTTTTTCAAAAATTTCACTATCCTTGTATATTTTTTAATAATAAAAGATCCTTCCACACAAGCTCGTATTCTCACCAGCGTTCTCCGACTGTAACTGCAGGCTGTTGCAGGCGAAAATATGCATCTACCATGTGAGACGAAAAGGGAGTTCCTTACAAAAGGCCAAACTTTATACAAAGAATTCATCAAGTGTAAATTATGATTCAATAAACCTAATATCAAATGGAAAGAAATTCTCCAAACATCATAAACAACGCATAAAATAATTCAATAATTGGGTAAACTTGTACTTGTTGTGTACTTTCAATAATGCGCGAAAATCATAAAATTAAATTACGAATAGGGTCAGACAGAAAATTGAGATTCCCCTCCGGACACCGCTCGCCAAGACCCCCTCCCCCACCCATTGGTTGCGCCACCGAAGGGCTCATATTAACGCCCTTTGAAGCGTAAGACCAAAGGGCGAATGCGGTAAATGCAGAAATAGATGCAAGAACTTGGTGCAATACCTGGGAGGGCACCAGACGCCGGAAAGAGCGCCAGTTAGTCGCTCTTTGATTTCAAAATTATTTCACATGGTTTATCAATATTGCTGCAATATCGTGAAAATTAAGTGTCATTAAAACGAGAATGTATATTCCTAACATATTATAAAATATTTTCGATTAATTGAGGGTTGTGCAACGGTACAACCTACAACAGCAGCCGCCACTGGTTGATACTGAAAAATGATACTGACGGCAAAACATATGCTTGCCCGTCTTTCTGTTTGTCTGTCCGTCTTGGTCAACGCTAGTGCCTAAACCGTTCAGCAGATTCCCCGTTCAGCTAGACCCCGATCGGTCTGAAGGAACTCGAGACTTTGAAAGTTTTTAATAGATATTTTGATGTATGAGGGTATTTCACATGAAGTCTCAACAAATATTTCAAAAATTTTTTTTCAAAAATAGCACCAAAAATTTTGTTAAATTTTCCCATCGGATAACGCAAAAGTCACTTAAGAAAATAGTGAAGGTCTCATTTTTGATGACACCTATGATTTTTCGAAAAGTGCAAAGGTTCTAAATTTTTAGCGTCTTCCTACAACTTCAATATTGAAGATAGATATTTTCTTAATGAAATCTGTTCTTTAAAGATAGATTTTGAAGTAAGGTCACAATTCTTCAAAAGTATGAGTAGTTTTCGAGCAAATGTGGGTGAAAATTAAACAATTTTAATTTTGTTAAAACAATTCTTAGATCAAAAACAGAACCGATGTTTTTTTTAAATTATCGTCGTATCTATCAAAGGAGGGTACTAGTCTCATTTCCAGCGAACTCTATATATTCGGAAATTACAATATTTTAACACTTCCAAATTACGAAATTGAAATAAACACTTTGGCCTTACATAAAATCTGTTCTAATCAATCAGCTTCATTAAAAAAATCATGAATAATTTTTTGAAAAAACGTAGTTTTTGCTTAATTTGTGCTTGAAATTTATGCATTTTATAAAAAATTAGTTTTCTAAATCGCACCGAACGTTTCCCACGAATAGAACAACGAACGCTTAAAAGAATGACGCATGTGTCATTTTTGTTGAACTCTTCGAATCTTTGAGAATTGAAAAGTTAGAAATAAAGCGAGAATGTATGTGGTGTTGCAACACCACTACTTTATTCTAGGAGTGCCCAATCCTACAAGCTATTTTTATGCGAATTTCAGAGGTTCCATGTTTCGTTGATATTTCTATCATGTGCGTTAAATCATTACACAAACAACTAGTGGTGCTACTGAATGGCACAGATTTTCTTGTACTATGTAGTTTTCTAATTTCTTTGTCCTGTCCTAACTTTTCGATTTTGCCCCATACTATTACCAACTACGATCTAAATATATTTTTAAAACATTTCGCAATATTTCGGTTTCCTATTGTAAAACCGAATTATTACTTTAAGAAAATTATTGGGGAAACCTCGTCCTACATCAAAATTTTCGTTGAAAAATGTTAAGAAAATATAATTGAAGCATTAGTGCAAATTCTAAATTTAAAGTTCTTTTTCATAGGAAAATTTTAAGTTTTCGAAAAACTTAATTGGAAGATATTTGAAGCACTTTCATTCACAAATGCAATTATGTATACAAATCGCTGGAAATGGGTTTTTAACGGCATAAGAGATACTTTAAAAAAACATTAACGTAACTATTGAAAAACTACAACACAAGAATACAGCAAAATTACTTTTATGTCATCCTAAACAGTGCATTTAACACGATCCATACAAAAAAATTGAAGCCGTTTTTGATAAAATGGCGTTTAAGTGTTTCTGAAATCATGGCAATTTGAGCTCATTTTTACAGAAAAATGTTGAGGTTTCTAGAAATTGTGTAAGACATCATTTAATGTCATGTTTTAAAAAATTCAATAATATATACATATTGTCGTTAATGTATATATTAACGACGTGGGAGGGATATTAAATTATTACATTTTTGTTTTCAAATCATTATAATTTTTCAAGAAACAAAAGAATAGACCAAAATGACGTTTTTGACATCTAATACATTACATTAAGCACGATCAGTACAAAAAAAAATTAGAGAAAAAAATTGGTCCTTTTTTCGAGAAAATTTTGAAAATGTTCCATGAGCTTCTTGTAACGTACCTCCAAAAATTAATGAATGTTTTTCAAAATAGCAGAGCTTCGAGAGAGACCAGATCGACAGAGGGTTATTCATTTTGGAAAAAATTGAACGCATAGTTTAGGCGCGAGTGTTTTTCACAGACAACAGACGGACAAACAGACAAACGGCCGTTTTGAAAGTAAAACAACACTTTTTCTTTACCAGAGGACCCCAACACGTGTATTTCCGTTAAAATCTCGAAATCGATTTTTCGAAGCATTGCATAACTATTACATAACTCCAGAACGACGGGCATGCCTTCGGTCATGTGGGAATGTGTAAGGGCACGTCTCTGCCCCGGGGTGAGAATCATAACCCCTCAACCAGAGTCGCGTTGGTCAAGGCCATGCGAAGGAATCAGAAGGACTTGGTCATCTGGGCTGTGGTGCTTTGTGCATTGAAGAGACCGTGGGCAGTCCCGCTGAAGCCACTAGAGAGTGAGGTCGTGAACTTTTATCCTGCATACCATTGGTTGTGAGTTTCACAACCAGTTTATTAATGGTTAAAAAAACATAGAACTCTAAAATATTTGTTTTTCAACTTAAGAAAACAGAATAGAAAATATGTTAGTAAGCGGGAAACCAAAAAGCAAAAAAATCCAGATGAATGTTGGAAAAAATAATATTATTTTGGTGCCCAAGTTATGAAGATTTTCCTTTCAATTATCAGAAGTATGTTTAATATTAATTTATGGGTGACTTATTTCATAAATACGTTATCTTTAATACATTTTTATAATTACGTTGAAGGCATGTACTTTACTAGTTTCAGGTAGGAAAATTCAATATAAAAAGTGTCATAAAATAGACAACCCTGCATAAAAGGGAAACCTCCCTTAACCGGGATATTTATTGTCCCGATCGCTTCTGGCCTAGACAGATTTTACTATAATAGAAGTAGGGCGCAGGGTGGGAATGGCATTCCTTTGCTAATAGATTGTGATCAGTGGTACTAGCGCCACGCGGGCAACATGAGAGAAAACATTAAAAAAATAGCTCTGCAATGAAAATGTTGAATCTGATTACACTTTATATTTTTTCTGCTAAACTTGTCGCATGATTTCAAGCAGATGGCGCCCGCGTAAGCATGAAGTGCCCTAGCCCCACATCGCAGAAGAGCTCTTTAGCACAAATGGCCTATATGCAATAGAGGCTTGCCTGTTCCACTCAACTGTTCATTCAAATAGACCCAAACAGGTCCTGCCAACCCTTCTCTACTTACCTGCTGGTTCAGATAGAGTGGTCCTGCGAGCCAGGAATCTTTCTACTAACCTGTCGGTTCTGCTCGACTCTAATTGGTCCTGCCGAAATCCACTCCGCTGCTCTTGCGAATCTCTTGTGCACTCGGTCGCGTTACTGCTATGAGTAATGGCGGTTTCTCAGGGCAGGGAAGGAAGGAAGGGAAGTCGTCCTCACACATTTCTTCTTTTGAATGTAGTTAAATATTAAGAAAAGAGAAATCAAGAGGATATCAGGGAGAATTTCTGACGAAAAATCGCCACTTTCCACTTACAATGCGTTCTTTACAACGGAAGTACGTAGCTGGCGAGAAAGTAAAAGTAGGTAAAAGACTTTATAGAAAACAGCTTCGAATTTATCATTAAGTTTATTGTTCAATCTGAGTAAAAATTGCTCAATAATTTTACGTACTTATTTATCTCATTTTTAAGAAGTGTTGTCAACTTTAATGTTTTTAACTTCGAATATTTCAATTTTTTTCAAATTTCTTTTACACTGTCACATTGGAGCGAGTGATTTCTTATGAAATGCAATCTATTGCAAAATATCAGTTTTAAAATTATTCCCTGTAATATTTTTGAAAAATGTGAGTAGATTTTACAAAATTTTGAGTTACTTGGTACCAATGTTAAGTTTTTTCGAACATGCACTTCAAATTCAATATTGAAGCTAGAGATTTCTTTTTTATGCAATCTGTTTCTTAATATTTGAACTTTAAATATAATTTAAAGGAATTTCTGTAAGGTAAAAATCGCATTATATGAGACAGTATGTACCAGTGGCGGCTCGTTCTCCGGTTGCACGGTTGAATAACTCCCACATACAATCGAAAAAATATCTTAATGTCTTAGGAATATACATTTTGCTTTCAATGACATTCAATATTCAACATATTGCAGCAATATCGATGTATATGAAATCGTTTTGAACCCAAAGAGCGTCCAACTGCCGCTCTCCCTGATGCCTTGCCAGGTATTGCACCACGCTTTTGAATCTTGGCTGTATTAATGGGTTTACTGCATTTACTCTTTGGCTCTTCGAATTAACACGGGAAACACGGGGAATTTTAGTTTGGCAACCAGATGGGTGGCGCTGTCAAGCGCTGCGCGGTGACGGAGGGAGTCTCAGGGGAATACCAATATTCTATCTTCGTCTGACTCATTGCCATGTAATTTTATGAATTTTGCTTGTTATTGAAGTTCAGTCAATTACTGAAGGCATTTAATGCACTATTTATGATGTTTAGAGAATTTGTATTCATTTGATATTGGATTTACTGATTTAAATTACTTGATACACTTGGTGAATTCTTTGTGTAAAGTTGTCCGATCTGGAAGGAAGTCTCTTTCTCGGAAGATACAGCAGGTTGCAGCTATACCACTGAGAGCGCTGGTGGAATATGAGCGTGTGAATGGAAGGATCTTTGTTACAAAAAATATCAGGATGGTGATGTATTTGATGTAAAATAATTTCATTTGTGAGAAGTTAAACTTAAGTGTCCAAAAGAAATCAAAGCCAGAACCACGTGTGCGGGAAGTGTATAATATATCTGACTCGGTCACGACGCATGAAATTATGTAAGTAATGATTCAATATAGGCTTTTATTTAACTTGGTTTGATTTAATTTGAATTGCTTACATTTTTATTATATTTACGTATTTTGAATTTTGGAAATTAAATTTACGTCATTTCATGGAGGTACAACATCCAGTCTGTTGGGGCACCAGCCACCACTAGTATGAACTTTTTGTAGCACAATACTTTGTGAAGTGTCACTGTAAAGTGTTGTGTTATTCTCACTGAAGAGAACATACATAGCATTACCAAAAGAAGGAAAGGGATTAATGCCAGAATGGAACCTTGAGATGACCGCATTGAATTGGCTTCATTCTATACCATTAACATTGAATTTCTTCCCTTTTAGAGTCGGCCTATTTTTTAGTGCATTCTACTCTTGTTTAGTCTCATCCATTATCTAACTGCAGTTTTTCTTGTTATTCTGATTTTTATTATATCACTTTTTAAAGTGAGTCACTTTTATGAACATTTTTTGTCGATCAGAGCAACCTATTTATTTGTAATCTTAGGACGTTCTTAATTGAATGACTAATTCACCTATTCCTATTCATACATTTGAGAAACTTTTACGTATATTGATTTAACTTCACTTTCATGTTCTATGACATTATACGAAGTGAAAATAAATAGTGATGTAAAATTGTTAAACCTTTTGGAAGGACAAGTGAAAAAATTGCATATCAAATAGATAATAGAATCGAAGTTTTAAAAGGGAAAGTATTTAGTGTGATAAATAATGATATATTCCACAATTAATCATTTTCGTCACTTTACAACAGATTCTGAGAATTCTCATGCACTTTACTTCATTTTGCCGTTGCTGATCGTCGTTCCAGATTAAACCATTGATTAATTAGTTTACGCCTCTGCGCTTCCTCCTGCGCAAACACCGTTCGACGAACATCGCACGTTACAGCTGCATAAAACAATGGAAACAAAAATAATGGGTAAATAATCATTATAATTAGACAGAAAACATTTTCTCTTAACCCATTAACTGCCGTAATTCCATTAGGAATTTTGTGTATTTCATGTTCTTTGGTAAGAAAAATTTATCATTGAAAACGTTATACTTATCTCATATTTGTTTCTCGTGTACGTACTTATATACGGAGTAATATACATAGTTTAGGGAAGTTATGAATTCTGCGGAAAATTGATTTCGAGATCTCAACGGAAATACTCGTTTTGTGGTTCCCAGACACTGACAGAGAGCCCCCGCCCCCCACCCTCCCCACCGACTTGCGGCCGCAATAGTTGCAAGCTCGCCGGCCCTTTGCAGCGCCGCACCGCCGTGGGCGCATCTGCGGACGGCCTCTCGCGACGCTTCGTCATTCCGCTGACAGCCGTGCAATTTCACACTTCACTACGAATATTCAACTGCCTTGTAAAAGTTGACTTCAAGACTGCCATGAGACAGCAGACATGATTGCAAACGTATAACTTTATCACGTACGGTGCTTCTTCAATTTTGCAACGTTCGAAAGACAACAGATCTCACCGGGCCAAAAGTCGCAAGTGAAGTATTCAATCACCGACGTGCTATCGGCCTAACAGGTTTGAGATCATCGCAGGAGTGGCGTTCCCGCCCACTGGAGACCGATCAAACGAGCTTCCATCACGGCGCACCGGCCGCAAGCCGCCAGGGCCTCGCCACTGCAGAGCCGCGCCTTCGGCCGGTGTCAGCCTCAAACGTCCACAATTCATCATACATTTGGCAACATGGCATTCGATAGCTTTACGTGCGGTATTGCTTCAATCAAAGATTTAATTGCAGAGTATGAGAAATTAGAATGTTTATATAATACTGTTCATCCGAACTACAAAAATAAAACCAAACGAAATGACGGGCATGACAAGCACACGAGAAGTGGAAATGCAGTTCACGAAATTATTTTTTTAACTTTAAAATCAGAGGACCCAATTTCTAAAAGAAGGAAAAAGAACGATAAATAAAACTGAATATTTCTCGTCCATCTTCATATAATTATTAATTTCTAAATTCTTTAATTTATGCTTCACAATGTGTGACCCATGGTTTCATCCTTTCTCCTCTTTCTTTTACTTCTCCAGCATTAAACCAACGCTGCCTAGGTGGCAGTGATTAAACATAGATTAGTTACTATTAAGCATAGAGTAGTTCAAACACAACTATTTGTGGTCATCCATCTTCAATCGCGAGCAAAACTACATAAAATATTGGACGAAATGTAATACGTTCGTCAAAATTCTTGTCAATTTTTGTTTCCTTCGTTAAAGTTCGAAGAACTTCCACAAAGTTCTTTATAAAAGATATATGCCAAATATCTTTCACAGTGGTCTTCCCCCAACCCCCGATTCTCCAGCAGAACACAGCAGCCGCCAGTGGCCGACCTTCACCGCCAGGGCGACGCCCCTCGTCTCGTCCTGACGACAGCTGGTTCACAAGACGTAAAGTGCTGATTTGAAAACTAAAGACTAGTGATGAGAACTGTATCATTACTTCAAGCGAGAAGAAGAAGAAGAATACTGTAATGCTTAACCCGTTTCAATAACTAATTTCTTTGCTTTTGTGTGTATCAGCCATGTAGGTATTCAAGATGTTGAGAACAAAATGTGTATTATGTTGCAGCAATTAATTCCCTGGTAACAAATAAAGTGGGGCCTATCTGGAACCACATTGTTAAAAAAATTAATTTCATCATTCAATAACCAAAAACACATCTGATCCTAACCCTGATCCTGCCAATTGAACCCAGCGAGGCTCCACCCAGCGAGGTAGATTTCTTTCCGCTCTACCGGGAGCGAACCCGGCGAAAGATCTTCGACTGCTGCTGGAGAGCAGCTAAGCGAAGCGGGGAAGTTGGCGGACAGAGCTGCTTGCAGTTCGAACTTACGCTACAATACGTCTGCTATCACATACATACAGACATCCCAATTTTCTAGTACAAATTGTATATTCTCGTATATCGTCATCACCTGCACCGATCTCAACAATCTTTGATATTGAACTGACAGGTTTTCATCCTGACATGTGAGGTAGCAGTTCAAAAGAACATTAAAATAATTTTTTGAGCAAAAACTTGATATTGTATTGCTAAAGTGATTCAAATACTTACAAAAACAATGATACTTAAAACTTGACCAAAAAAAATTCAGCATATTCTATTATTCTGTTTAGAGAAGATGGAGCAGATGGAATATCTTCCTTTTTTCTTGTAACAATATAATTGTAAGTCTTGAACATTGAAAATACAACCACAACTATTTAAACAATCATTCTATTGAAATTAGCATAACACAAAGCATGTTCTTAGATATTTAAGTTCTTAGTTAATATATTACATCATATTGTGAGTAATCCATCAAATGAAAGAAATAGTTACGTAAAAGATTAATTTTCACCATGAAAAGTTACTGTAAAATAAAGTAATTATCAGTTCTAATTTCAAACAGGTAATTGAGTTATAGAGTTCAGTAATATAAAACGTCATTCAAAATATATGAAATGCAAAATTGGTCTGCATATCCATTGAAACATATAACAAAATTAATTTATTGTGTTCCATTATGATTTCTGATGATTTGAGGCAGTAGTCAAATGAAATATTGTTTACTTTAGAAAGTAAATTATGTTATACACTAAGTGTCATGAACTATATGACATATATGACAATTGAAATAAATGTATATCCTCTTTTCGTTAGGAACATACTGTTAAGTTTTATGCCATTTTTTAGCTCCATATTTTTGGCTTTCAAACCACAATTATAAATAGTGACATGAGAATGATTTAGAAAGAAACCGACAGTTAATGAGTTACAAGAAGCTTTACTACAGAAGTTCCAAAAGATATCACACAATTATTGATAGATTATGATAAGTTTTTATTCACTCCATCAATATTGTCTTTCTTTTTCGTATTTGGAGGTATTGAAGCACACAACGTTTCAGGGTACATGTTTCTTATAAAATGTATACTGAAACAGTATTAATGTTCCATTTACATTGGCTGACGACGACATGTTTTTGACGACACTGTTCTTTTTATATTTTCATGTATTAATTGTTGCTACTTTTATAGATGAATTCAGTCTGTATTTCAATACCTTCCAATGCAGAAAAGAAAAATATTAATTAGAATAAAACGGTCTGTTTAACATTGATTATCGAAACCAATTTGGAACCACTGAAGTAAATATTACTTAAGACAATCATTCGCATTACATTATGTTATAACATGTCGTTAAATAAGAGAAAACTTACATGATTTTTGTTGTTCCTTTAGGCAAGTCTGTGGAAAAAACTTTAGATAAAAAAATGTCTTTCTTAATAAAAAATACAGTAATTTGTTTATCAATTCTGTTATCAATATTAGGTGATCAATACAAAGATTAAATTCTAAAACATTTTTACTTTACATTTACTGTCTTACCAGTTCTAATATTCTCCATAGGCAACGATGGAAAACTTGGGCTGATGGATTACATTTCAGTTTCTGTCCTTTTGATTCAAACGCAGTAACTGATTTAACAGAGAGAGAGAGAAAAGAATTAAAAATAAAGTAATTAATAAAATATTTCATGAATTAAATATATGCTGGTTATTTTTATTGGTAATTCAAAATCTTAATGATAAATTAAAAAGCGGATTTATATTAATTGATAATACTGACAGGAATACAACAGGCAGGCTTAATTTACAGAATCTTCCCTCCAATTTTAGAGAACAAACGAGTCTTCACACTTGCCCTTTACAATTAATATCATTCTTTTTCTTGATCCTCTTTCTTTTTTGGCATAATGCAGAAATTTACCTACCTAAACACAAAATATTGTTTCTCCCCGTATTATTACAACATACACATCCCCATTAACATTACAGTTACGTTATTGGGACAATCCGTCACAATTCCTAATAACCCTTTTTTGCAGCACTGACCACTGCGAGACGTGAAGGAAGAGACCCAATGAGGTTCTGGTTGGGCGCCATGCTGAGTCGAGGGCCTGGCCATCTGCGCTAGGGTCCTCGGAAATCGGGGGGGGGGGTGGGGAGGGGTGTACACGCTGCCCTGCTGGGAGATGCCGTTTTGCTGAGGAAGAACGCTCTGCGTGCGTGTAGGGGTGGGCATGGTTCCCGATGACGGCTGCATACTTCTATGGATCCATTGCGCCTTCCAGAATGACGAGGTCGTCCAGGGAATTGCACGGTCCTCCGGCCTGTCCTCGCAGGCTGTTTGCGTTAAGACGTCTCTTGCAAAATAACCCAACGACCATCTGCCCGATGGTGCAGGAAACATGATTCACCTTCAAAGGCCACTTGCCGCACCTCAGTGGGCGTCCAGTTGCGGGATTGGCATGCAAATTCCAGCTTTCGTCCAGCTGCCCAGGAACAGCAGTCAGCATGGGTGCGTGAGCCGGGCGCCTGTGTTGGAGGCCCATACGCAGCAACGTTAGGAGAACGATTGTGAAGAAGACTCTGTTAGTAGCCCCTTCATTCATCTTGGAGGTCAGCTGCTCTGCAGCTGCATGTCTATCTGCCGGTACACATCTCCGCAGCCGTCGTTCTTCGTTTGTCATCTACGACCCGTGGTGCCCCCCAGTTACCTCCGTGTCGGTTTTGGATATCGCCATTCAGTCATGAATTCATTCTTTAACCACGCGGCACGTTAACGCTCTGCAAACTCAGCCGTTTCGAAAACGCTTACGCCCTAGGCCCGACATCCAACGAAATTCCCTTTTGAACGTTCAATAAATCGCCCCGTTTATACGTTATGACAACCACTGCACTTTCAGGTTCCAACCGACAGGCTTTATATACCCTCCACTATCAGGGATGACACATTTCGTCTGTGGGAGGTTATTGCATGTTTACGTCCAACAAAAAAAATTGAGAATCGCGTTTTGGCTCTTCCATGTTTCTAAGGCCCAAGCTCACAGTGGTAAATAAAATATCACTACCACAAAATTCAAGAAAAAACAAGGCGTTCATTTATTTTTATAAGTCTGTTTATATAAGTCTTGGTGGATCTCAGAATTTCTGCTCCAACCAACTTTCTTTAGCTTTCTATTTTTAGTTTTCAGCTTACCGTATACCTACTAATTGGCTCAGCTAAACAAAGTCTAATGAAGTACAGAATCTTATATTTGTTTTAAAGATCTATCTTTTTAATTGGGAAATTTTCAAAATCTCTTGTTGCATATATATCTTATAGTTAACTTATGATATTTCTGTTTATTTGTCTGTTATCTTTTGTCATATACGATTGATGTGTTACAAAGCTACAAATATAATCTTAATTATCTAATTTCTCGTGCTCTATTTACTTAAATGATATCTGAATTTTGAGGTGCAAGACATAAAATAAAATCTACTTCCATATTTGTTTCAATAATTATTTTCTTTTTTGTTTTCATTTATATTTGCCGAATGTTTATGTTCTATTATAGTTTTGAAAGTTTATTTGCCTTATTTTATCTATATTATTTTTGTAGGTGATTTTTATGTCTGTGAATACTGGCAAAACATTAAATTGAAACCAAAATCAAATCTGTAAAATTTTCAAGCATGTTTGAGGGTGAAACTAAAGTCTAAATCACAGAAACCTTTTACATTAATTTCACCATATCGGACAGATACAGTTTTGGTTTGCGGAATTTCTTGAGAATTTTGTGGTTCTGTGTTCATTATTTGAGAAGTATCTCACAGTGTAAATAAGACATGTCTGAGTATTCCGGCAACTTTCAGGTATCTGTAGAACACAGAACATTCTCTATTGTTTTATCAGACATCTCAGACAGAAAACAAATCCTCTAAACTCTTGAAAATTAAGCCTGGAAATTGACAGAGAAATTTAACATATCTTAGTCATGCACTCTGCAATAATTAATTCAAAATAATATAAAAGAAATCAATATCTGAGCTATTCCCTCAGAATAAATAATGCAAACTTGTAGAGCACGTAAGGGGGCGTAAGATGATAACGTTTTGGTAATAAACAGAAATTTCATGTAACGGTATCACGCATGTGACATTTTCCCCTAATTGGTAGGCAATTCAACATTAGTGTTTGTTTGGGGGACTAAAGAAATTGCTTTGACCGACCCCAATTTAATGGCCCGCCAAGCACTAAAGCATCTTTGGTTGCCTACCTATCAGGGGCTGTGGATAAAGTGAGAGGTATACCAAAGTTAATTCCTCGCGTTGCCAAATTGTGAAAACAAGAGGTGTTACCATAAGCCGGCAGTGTTGAAACAAAGACTCGGTATGTCTAACTTCGTTGTATGAAATTTACCACCACACGTTCATTGTGAAAAAGTGCTAATTTTCGACTCCACAGTTGAAAGACACGAGTTCGCAGATTACGGAATCTGTGAAATCAATACCCAACTCATATGCTGCAATACAGTTCATCATTGTCCATAATTCGGAAACAACACGTCCTAGAACCTAAAAAACAGATTTTTTTGATCACAAGTTCTGCTTATGCCACTATGCCATAATTTACTATATGATACCTATTTGTGCTTTCTATTACACTTTGACAAGGTTCCCTCACCCTGAATTACGGGGTGCCAAAACTCTGGAAGTTGAGTTCCAGTGCAAAGCTATTTTCACTTAAAAACTGTTGAAAATATCTTTAATCAAAGTACAAAAATTAGTTGACAAGGCAGGCATACTCTTGGGGCGCACGTACAAAGAAATCCGAACTCGCATTACCTCGACTGGTAAAACAGAACCACATTCACGACCGCAGAAATGACGTTACATGATCATATTAACACTCTCTCCAAAACATTTGGAGGCGGCGCCGATGGTGTAACAGTTGGCGGGTTCAAACCCGATTGAAGTGGATTTTTAGGACGAAAAAATCCCTTGAACACCTTCCTTCGGAGGGGAAGTGAAGCCGGAAGGCCCATGTTCGTGGATTTACTTGCATGTAAAAGATCCTCAAGTCTAAATGAAGCCTCTGAGCTAAAGGCAAATCGCATGTTTCGACGCCCAAGGAATACCTTCTTTCTCTGCTAGCTGGTGAAAGGAGCGTAGCGAAATCAAATCAATTCAAAATACAAAAATTACTTAATGACTACAGCGGAGATGTAATTTTCCTCACGAACCCCGCCCGCAGCATCTCGAACAGGGCCCTTCTAACGGCTTCGCGAGTAGATCAGCTGACTGGCATGTCTCGCCTATGTGCTGCAATCCAAGATCTCTGTTTAAAAATATTTCCCTAGCGAAGAAGTGGCGGACCACTTTATGCTTTGTTTTTTATGATGCACTGGATTCTTGAACTACCATTGTCAATGTAGAGCGAAGGTTGTTTGCCTTGACTGGCACTTCTAGTTAATTCATTTAGCAGCCTCGTTGGTTATTTCTTCTTCCGTACAAGAGTTTGCCACTGGCATTTGCAATTCACTGGCCTACGACACAGCTCCATGGGTGAGTGTTGTGACGAAACTTGTCGTTGAGACATGTCGTGTCCCTTTCTCCGGCGTAGTTGGTGTCATTGTAGAACATAAAGGCTTCATTTTCCGGTATGATACCGTCATCTATTGTATCTTCAAACATTTGAATAAACGATTGGCTCTAATCGTGTACTGAAGGATCTTCGGTGGTTCCAGGTGCTTTGTTAACTGCATCAGCAACGAGTACAGTACAAAATCTATTACTTTACAATAAGGAATCTTTGTTGTAGTTTTGTCCTTAACGTTATTCTCTTTGCTTCCAACTGGAGTAGAAATTCCATTCGACTCGGCTATTCCAAATATTTCCACAATTTCCCTTACGAAGTGCTTTTGAGTCGACCTGGACGGCCGAGGGGGCTAGCGCGTGTGCCGGCTCAGCGCCTTGGTCTGAAGGGTCGCGGG
The DNA here is from genome assembly GCA_017312745.1 of Gryllus bimaculatus. Lineage (NCBI taxonomy): Eukaryota > Metazoa > Arthropoda > Insecta > Orthoptera > Gryllidae > Gryllus > Gryllus bimaculatus. The sequence goes on from BOPP01000317.1 coordinate 45,747, forward strand.
TTTGTGTCCCCTTTGGCCATGATTGCTTGTCCCTTGTCTCTCATGCATGTGTTGTCGCGGAGGGCCTCGCGTTCTGCTGGCCCCAGATGAGAGGAGCTCACAAAGTGTGTTAGTGTCTTGTGTAAAGTCAAATAGGCGTCCCATCGGGCCGCAAAGGGTAACCGGCTGTCGCCTGCAAAAAGCCCTAAGCGAGATTATTTGATTCACTGCTATTCACCCATCTTCATTTTGCAGTATCTTCACACCCAAAAATTGTTGAGAGACCCTCTCGCAGTGTAAAATTCCAGTTGTAACATTTCCAAGAATTCTTCAATTTCTGCTGTAATGCTTTCCACAACCAAATCACCGAATAATCCAACATAAGGCATTTGTTCCATATGCTGTAGAAGACGGCACGGGCCTGTATACTATTTTAAAATCCAGTTTTTTTCATTGAGTCTACAAAACTTTTGTTCCAGGCACGAAGTGCTGTTTCAGGCCTACATTAGTACAAACACTCGTCCGGTACCATCTTCAAAACCTTCCATGCTTCTGTTGTTTTCTTCCATTTTTTCATAGAGCACACCATCATTTCTTAGGGCACAACATTCAAGAATGTTTTCATGCCAAACTGGTCAAGATTAATTTTGAAAACTGAATAGTGACCAGTGGAACATAACTAAATGTTTATCCATTGTTAATTACTTGTTTTTGTCCTCGTCCCTTGGGTATTCGTAGACCCTCAACCAAACGTTTAAGTCATCTGAAACTTTCTGACGTTATCTGCAAATTCTTAAGTCATCTGAGACCCGAAGATTCTGCAACGAATGTTCTGTTTGGATGTTCAATGAATACCCAAGTACTATTCTTTTTCAGGGTCTGCAACTCTTCATAAATAGCTTTCAGTCTCATATTTTTACGGCTACTTTGCAATGCTTCAGTATATGAACTTGGAACCTTATCACTGATGATTGGTTGGTCCAGCCATATACACATAACCACTAGCCATCTATTCTGCTTTCCTTTTACCGACGGCGTTTTCGTCGCTCTTCATTTCCATACACCAACTTGAGGTTTGAATTTTACCTCGTGACTTAGTACAAGTGTATTCTGAGAAGTAATCGAATCACTAAATCCGTCTCTGTCGTTCACATATCCAATCCGATGTTCATGAACAGCGCTGCCTTCACACGACGGTGGTCATTCTTATTCACATGCACAGAACATTGAGTACCAAAGATTCTCAGATGATTTAAGCTTCCTACTGATTGTTCACACCCCAGTTCATGAGGATATTTGTTTTAAACGGAGGACTTTTAAGAGCGATTCAAAAGATATGCGGTAGTATTACATGCTTCTGACTACAGTTCTTTTGGCAGCTTTCTTGAATTCAACATAGAAGTTTTCACAACAGAACAACAGCATAGAATTGTTGAAAACATGGATATTTGTCTTACCTTCATTCAAAAACTGTTCTAAATCCGCGCAGGCTTCACTTTTCTGCTTAAAAAACTTAACGAAACTTGCTACAATCGTCTTTAAACCATAAGAAGTACCGTGCTTTTCTGAGAGTCCGTAAGACTAGATATGGGTCCATTCACATCGGCATGGTTCTGCTCAACAATAACAGATAGTCGATTCACTCTGTGCTTCAATGGCACTGATGAATTTTTCCCAGCGCACATCCATTACATAATTCTCCATCGCTTCTAACCACGTTCACGCTTGAGTCCACGCTTCAAAACGTTGGTTTTGTTGATGGCCGAATCTGTCGTGATAAACTTGTCGTGTGTCCGAACCGATGACACCAAATTCACTTGAACAGGTTGTATTGGTTTTACAATGCGATTATTGAGTACATACAGATCACGGCTTCCAGTATTCCTTTTGTAGTGATTTCGACTTTGAGTTTAATACTTTTATTGTCAAGCTTTGTACAAAAAATATTTCCGTGCTACTGCTTTAACGGAGAAAAAAGTGTGCTTCAATAAAGGATGTTCTGCAGCTAGCATTTTTCTACACGTCGTTCAAGTGTACTTAAAACTCAACAGATTCCTCTCCATGAGCTAACAAACTTACCATTAGTTTTCCTAGTTAAATATTTTCAGGATCAACGAACTTTGTATACAATACACATTTTTGTGGATTGCAGTTTGTGTTCGCGGTGATATGATTGGTGGCTCAACTGTTGCAGTATCATTTGTCGGCTTCAACACAGTTATTGACTGCGGCACAAAATTCTCATGACAGAAATGCAGATAGATTTGTTTTCATACTGATGGCCGATTGTACCATCTGTCTTTGGCACCGCAGTCTCAGCTGCCTATTGACGTAACTACTTACTTTTATGAGAGGGAGATTTCTGTTTTAAGCATTCAAAACTTTTCTTCGATTTTCACCATTGTCACTTTCATTTGGCTTATTTTACTCTTGAACCATCGCCTGCTGCAAACGTAGCCGATTCCACCATACTTTGATTACGCAAGTCAATCGTGCTCTATTTTTCAATCAACAAATTTACACTATAATTTTTGATGGAATCGTGTCCCACAAAACTTTAAAATTGTCTTATCCTTTCTCTAGCGTAGATAAAATTCTAACGTTTAAAGTCCTTTTGGACAAAACATCGATCTCATGCTTTTTCAATTAGTGGTTTAAAGTCAGGCAAAAAAAACATGTGTAACTTTGCGTGAACACGAAAAAAGGAATCGATCAACAAATAACATGTTTAGTCGTCGTGTACTAAAATAATAGGTTCTAATCGTAATTTCGTACAAATTTCACTTGCGTGAGTGCATGTTTTAAAACTCGAGCGTCAGCAGGCTTTTCTAACGCGCCCGCGGAAATGAATAGGCCACTCTGTGCACACGTCCAAGACAACATAGACAAATTCCATTTCCTCTGAGCCCAATCTTCAAGTCCTTCGAGTTCACCCTCTTACATTTTATAGTCACTACTTGGAGCTATTTTGGAAAAAACACTAAATTCCAATCTGTACGTACTTACAAATTTTCATGTAAAACATTCATGAGGAAAAACAGAGCCTTTCAATCATTCACACGCGATCCGGACCATTACCTGCTGAAAATGTCATTAAAGTGCGAAACAGTCACAACTGATGTACTCTTGAGAAGCACGTGCAAAGGAACTCCAGTTGGTAGTGGAGCCTGGCGCAAACACGTTCGCGACCGCACAAATGGCGTTGGGTGTCCACATTTTATTTTAATGTCAACAAAAAATTATTTAACTGGTGGAACATCACGCACTTTTTCGCACTATTTATAACATTTACAAAATACTGCTTGAACCCGCAAAGGTGTTTACAACCCGCAAAATGTTTGTCCAGGACATTCGGTTTAGTCAAGCTACGAACATATCCCCTATACCAAATTGTATAAGTTTAAAACCACACGAACGCTTTCAAAACAACATTGAGAAGATGCAACTCATATTTTCAAAACATTTTACTTGACATTAATTCAAGATATAATTCTGAAGAACAGATTTTATCTGTTCACGTTTACGAATAATAAACAATTATATTAAAAAAAGGAATGGAACTGAGTAACTCTTCCCGATGCTTGAAACAATGAACATGGTACATGGAATCAGTTACAAGTCAAATAAGACATTTTAATGACATTATTCTGAGTTTAAAAAACATCATAAAATAAGTTGTTTAAGTGGAAGCTGAGCTTGAAATTCTTACCGGTTGCTTTAGCTTCTTTCAAACACTTCTTTATAGATTTGTCTACAATTCCTACGCTCCAAAGTGTATCTTTGGATATTACTGTTTGCTTAATATGTTCTTCAATATCAGGTTCCACAAGATTACCATCAGAATCTATCTGCAAATTAGAATCAATTTAATTGAGATTAACTAAAGATGAATGGTGATATAATATTATTAATAAACTTAAATAAAAGAGTATGGAAATCTAGATCATCCGAATTTGGGACGTAAAAGTACATGTCGTCCGATAGTTATTGGAGCGATAGGATTTGTTCTGCAGAATTTGAGTAAGAGCTTGACTAAACTCCCAGGTCATTCAAAAGACTGGGAAGTGCAAGACATTGCTAACAGCCCACATTTTGCACAAAGTATTGGAGAGGCACCGACAGTCCCTAGATCTGTTGGATTAGAAAGATGGTTACAACCCACAGTAGACGTAATCAACCGAATCATAACATCTTTACTCGTGAAGTAGAGGAATAATACTAATAGAAATGATAATAATACTAATAATAATAATTATTATAATAATAATAATTCGGCCCAATGGGGCAGACGGTTGTGGCGGCCGTCGTCTCCTCCGAGGAGGCTGCAGGATCGAGTCCTGAGTAGAAGTGGTCGCATTTGTGATTGTCCTTTCACCTTTCGTCATTATCTTATCATCTCATAATTCACACTTCAAAGCGTAACAACCTTGTTGTACTGAGGGATACAGCTGAAAAGCTGATCCTGGAACAATTATACACGTTAATTTGTTGAGTGTTCAGTAATAGCATATTCGTCAATAATGCTATGTGTTAGACAAAAACAGCACTCAACTCCGCTCTTACCCTTCACGGGAATATCCCTGTTAAGTTCGAAACCCACTCCAAGGTTGCGGTAATCAGTTCTTTCGACGGAGTGGATAGAAGAATTGATGACTAAAGGATGTCCTGATAGGGCTTCTAAATGGTAACTCTGGGAAAGGTCTATCAGGAGGGTCCACCTTCTAGATCTGAACCTAGAAATGCGGTGAAAGAACGTCTGAATTGATCAACTACGGCTGGCCTAGTCGGAGTGAGTAGGTTTCAGTTGGACCGCAAGAGGAGGATTTTCCTACGTATCTGGGTGTCACGGAGAATCCTGCTTATTATCTGCTTTGTGCATTTATCGGGAAGGCGGATTTTTAATAGGTATGGGTTTAAGAAACATATTTCAGTAGGCCATTGCCCAACCGCACGTGGCGAGGAATGCGCTCGCAAACTTTCTGCGAAGATCTATGGGTACCACTGCTTCCCTGACCTGCACGTTCGCATGTCATGTGGCCCATCCAACATGTCTGGGTTATGATCATTTGGCAACTAGATCGCTCTGGTTCTCCTGCATCCATTGTCGATGCTTTGTGGTCACACAGAATTCGCATGTCTGTGTTCCCCAGAAGCATATCCAGGATCTCTTAGTCCATGTCTAGACGCTCTGATAAGAGTATGTGGCGGTTTCACATCGTCCTAATGCCCCACGTCAAAATACGAGTGTTCTGTAACTCTGATCATTTGTATATTGTGATATTCCTAATCTATGGAATAAATTTCATTGTAATAGTCTTCACCTTGGTGTTGCAATTATCTCAAACACCAGTGTATTTCTGAACCACTTACGCATTCGCGAATTCTCTTTAGTAAATTTAAAAGGTTTGCATTGCAGAATTCGTTCTGCAGCCCCAATGAGGAGACGAACATAGCATTTCACGTTTATAAAACGATCCCAATTAATGCACTTCAAATAGTCACTATATAAGAATTGAAATTTAGTATACTGTATTTTTGTACTTTCACACCTTACTACGTAAATAGTAAAGAAAACGTATTGTAAGAGTGCGTCGGTAATTGGCAGAAAAACTTATTGTCGGGCCCTGGTAACGAAAAAGTGGATACATTTGGTTATGTATGTAGTAAATTACTTCCTCTAGCACGTTGCATTGTCAGAATCCATGTTTTGTGCGTCCTTGATACTGAAAAATCGATTCATGAAAAAATGTCTGTCTCCCCGGCTGAAAGTCTGGGGTCAACTCTTCTGTGGCACCTAAACCATTCAGACGATTTTCTCCAAAATTGATATTCCTTTGACAGTTTGAAAGAAATCGAGGTCCTGCAAAGCTGAAAGGTATATTTGAGTGGCGGCTGGTGGGGATAGGCTGCGGGGCTGCAGCTCCCCAGTCCTTGTTACAATTATTTAATTTCTCTTTGATATTAAATAAAGTATGCGAAATAGTATTTCTTCCAATTACATGACCAGCCTACTGCTGGTGCGTGTGTAACTTGCGAAAAGCTACCGCCGTGTTCTGCTGCGATTCTCTCCCTGGGACTGTCAGTTATTGCTGCATGCATGAAGTATGCCCATTGGGCATAGATCATTTCGCTTCTCCCGCTATTTATGTTTCTCAATACTGGGACTCCAGGGGCTGCAGGAAACGAAGTCTCTTGCTCAGTTTTGCGCGTAGTTTACATGATTTTTTAAGCTCTGGCGGACATATGATAAAGTTTAGGTGGTTAATTTTGTATTTTTCTGTTGGTGTTTTATTTTTACTTCCTCGTTACGGAGTAGAGGGAAAGTTATGTAACGCTGGACGAAATAACGGCGCCTTTTTTGCAGAAAACCTCTTATTACAGGGTCCTGCTAACGAAAAAGTGGATAAATCCAGTTACTAAATTCAGAATTAAAAAATTCTCTAACACATGGTTTAGCCGGAATTCGTGTTTTGTGGGTCTTTGATACCGAGAAAACAAATGACGGCAAAACTTATTTGTCCGTCTGTGAACAACGCTGACGGCTAAGCCGATTTTCTCCAAAATTAATTTTCCTCAATCGATCTGGCTAATGCCGTGACATCTTTCATTTGAAACCGACATTTTAATTTTAGGGGAGATTTCACATGCATCCTCTGGAAACATTCTCGTTTTTTTTATGGCTTGATCATTTTTGATTACATTATTATTGGAAAGTGTAAATGACGTTTTATATAATGGTGCTGGTCTCATTTTCGTTGAAGACACTAATTTTTTCGAAAATTGCGAAAGTTCAAAATTTTTTCGGAATTTTCCTAGAACTAAAACATTGATGACAGAGTTTTTCCTTACTGAATCTCCTTAAAGATATATTTTGAAATAAGATCATATACAATTTTACGAAGATTTGAGAACTTATCACGTAATTTTGCGTGAATGTACGAACGAAAAAGTACGTACTGTTTGAGCACTACTAATTCGTGTTTAGAACGGATAAGAATAGTAATTCTGTTCAATATTTACAAACTGTGGAATTTAGAAGCTTACCTCTTCGAAGTTTACAAAAAATGAAAACCGTAGCAGGACGTCTCTCGCGAACGGCGGAGGCGAGAGGTCGGGTGCGCGACCCCGAGGTGGCTCGGGACTTCAAAGACTCACTTGTGCGTTCACTTGCAACAAGTGTTTCCGTGTTGATAAGCGCAATAGAATAGCTCGCTCGCATTTTCTATTTTTCAATGGAGCCCCTCCGTTAATTAAAGACACCAGCCGCCACTGGTATATTTGGATTTTTACACGAAACCTCAACATTTTTGAAATTTTCTCAAAAATAGCTCAAAATTTTTTATTAAACTTTGAAATCAGATGTTCAAAGACATCTTAAAAAAGTGGGGTTAAGGTTGTTTATATTTCTTCAAAAATATGAGTAGTATTTGCTTAATTTTGCGGGACATATAGGCAATTTTTAAACAATTATTTTTTCAAAACTGGCTCCAATTTTTTCTTTAATTTTTTCCCTGAAATGTAGCAAAGGACGTTGAAAACTGCTGCTGGTACTGCTAACGGCAAAAAGTGCTGCGCCAAACTATTTTCTAATGTAGCAAAAAATTAACATTGCAAAAATACAAAATTATTTTTTTCCTTTAATGAAATGTGTTCTAAGATGTATCTTAAATTAACATGATGCACATTTTTTGAAGAAAAACAAACAACAAGTCGTTTTCACATAATTTCTGGTTCATGTTAATGCAATTTATAAAAAATATGTAAAACAGATAGAGTAAAAAATGCCTAGAAATGACATAGGTCAGCAAAATTTTTGTAAGAACTTTTTCAAACTCACATATTGAGCAAAATATTGGGAATGCGATACATCACTTTCTTGAAAACACCTTTTATTGTAGAGAGAGTTAGAAAGCTGGATGCAATTTGTAGTGTTATATTTGATACTTGATCAACACATTTTTGGTTGTGAATATGATGATGTTGGTGATGATGATTATGAAAATACAATAATAATAATAATAATAATAATAATAATAATAATAATAATAATAATAATAATAATTTATTTTTTTAAATGTACTAACCCAATTATTTTTTCGGGCAATGCATTCCTTTACGCACTGTTGGAAAAGAGGAGAGAACAAAATCAATACAATCCCAACTAACATACTGCATATAGGTCAATAAACACACATGCAAAAGTGTGCAGGCACCCACCCACATGACACATGGGCACATGCACACTGCATAACATTCTACTTTCAATAATGCAAAAATAGAAGATAAATAAGTGTGTGAGTGCATGACTGCATTTCTGTACAAGCAAAATAACAAGTTACCTACAATGGAGAGGCCCAGACCTCAGAAAAAGTCATAAAATATTTGGAAAAAAACGTCAAAAAATATGCAAATCTGTAAAATAATTGAAAAACATGTTTGAATACATAAAATAATTAATAATTTTTCATTTGTATTTGAATAATAAGTGATTCGATTATAATTAGTCTTTGTTTTTTCTTTAAATCTGGAGGAATTTTTTTCCAAATGAGGGTCCCAACATGATTTTGTGCTTGAGGGTAAGCAGTACCTAAATCCAGCTCTGAGATAGTAAATGAATAAGTGGAATAAGTGGAAATGTAAAGGTGTGAAAAATTGATGGGTGCATTCCAGAATCAAGTTCATATGATATATTAAAAATATTACCAAAACCACTTCAGCGTGGCTTAAGAGATTTAAACGATTTGTACGGAAAAGATCTTGATTCTCACCTGCAATAAATACACAATTTTAAAACCAATAAACTCAACATCATCAAGTGTGGATTCACTGAAAGGGAATCCCCCCCCCAAAAAGTTTTCAGTAACTATTAGTTTTAACTTGTCCTTAACTTTGAAACAAAATTATTTTCGGATAACAATTAAAACAAATAAAAACAAATTGTGGCATGAGTTGAGTGCAACCTACGACATTTTGCAAATTCTGTAATGACACATTAGATGAAAACATATTTAATTTCCTATTCCACAATTTGTCTTTGTATTAGCTACTGAAATAATATTCTATGAGAATTTATTTTTTTCTAATATCAGACCCCAGGCATAAGCGAATAGGTAAGAAGTAAAATAACTTACAAATAGTTTTCAAATCATTATTTTGTGCTTCAGCCAAACATTCAAGTGCTACCTTCTGTCCTACGTGATCTGGTTGGAAAACACCAAATTGGCCACAGCATGACTCCTAAGAGAAACAAAAATTAAGGCCTTTAATTAAAATAATTTTCTCAATACAATTTATACACATTTAAAAGTCTAATGATAATTCATCACTAAAATGAAAGGCATCTCCTTTTATCCCAAGCAAATGGATGATAATTCTACTGTTAAAATTATGAAAATTGAAAATCAGAATATTTACATGATCACTAACAAGTCGTAAGAACTTTTGTTAGTTTGCAACTTCTTGATTGACTTCATTTTACATTCATTACCAAATAGTAATTATAAGAGTATGGTTTCTTTCAATTTGATTCCCATTTAATTGTTTCTATTTTACACATGCTGTATAACAAGTCCTAATCTAATGAGTCAAATGCCTTTTTGTTCAGGTTTTTCATCCAGTTTCCCTGATCCATTCAGCAAATGCAGAGATAGCCCATGATTTTGCTTCTAGACATAAATATAGCTTCACTAGGGGCACATTTTGTTTGAGCTCTCTTTTTGCTAGTTGTGGTAGGAGAAGAGAAATGTGGGTAGCTATTTTGTAAGCAATACTAAAAAATCAATTCTGTAGTTTGCTTACTGATGCAACAATTTTTCTATAACTCGGAAGCTAAAATGTCTAGTTTTCAGATATTGCTAATTTGCTTTGTTGAAACTTGTATTCATCATTCAACCATTTATACTACAAGGGTAGAGAGGAGATTCTTAAACTCAAGAAATTGCATGCAGATTATACTTCACTCCCATTCCTTTTTTTAATTGTTTTTTGATCAAAATAAATCAAATGAAAATGAAATCAAAACAAATTCCAATTAAGAAGCCTACTTTAATTAGAAAAGATATGTTAGAATGCTTTTATATATCGATATATTGAAGCAAAAATATCAATATTATAACATCGATGTTTTGCTTTCCATGTTTCCTTCAGATCAATATATTTGTCCAGAAACATAAATGTCAAAAAAACTCATGATATAAATAATTTTCAGAATCTACTTTATTTGAGGATTGCTCGCAATCAACAGCCATTGACAACTATCACTCTTGACGATCACGAGGCAGCACAAAACAGTCTGCTATTCACTACTTTTCTCCAGTGTTGTTCCTTTTTTGATTATTTTGTTTATTAAACTGCAATTTGAACCTAGACAACATGCAACATTGATGAGAAAATTAAGATGATAGTGAAGTTTAAGGCAGAATCTACTTAACATTAATATTGATGCGTTACGTATCACATTATAACCATGACGTTATACTTCAAAATGTTTCATCATAATTAAAACACTGTTATTTTAAACATCAATGTTTTCATCAACATTGAAAATATTTTGGTGATGTATCAAAGTATCAATGTTTTGCTAAAATTTGTCATCGCTCTTAACATAAAAGTCAAGTTTACTAATATATACAATCAGTTTGCAGAGTTTACATTATGTATTTTTTTTATAGCATTATGTATTACTGTCAGTAAAATTTTAATATAAAATTTCAGAAACAAATAAGAACACAGTAATGAATATAATGTTCCACAGACACAATGCATTTCATTAATTTATATGAAAATATTGCGATAATGTCAAGCAGCGAAACGAGATTTCATTCTTTTATTTTCTTAATTGTGTAACTTAAGGTTTAAATCACAATCTGACTCTCTGAATGCAAATTTTTGAAAAAATTGTTAATGCAGTTTTGCAAAATGCCAGTTTTGGGAATCTCAGTTTTTCCAACTCAAAATTTATTAGTTCCCCCCCCCCCCTCCTTTTGCTAAATATTTTCTTTCCACATTGTTGGTTCAAAATGGTTGGAAGAGTTATTAAATGTTAATTCTTCTGTAGTCTTTGCGGCTCAATTACATTTCCCTCTTATTTTCAGGTCATCAAGAGAAAACATGAGGCATGGGGCAGTAAGTCCCTGAGGAACCCTTATTTCAAACAAGTTAACCCCCTCCCAATAGAAGATAGTTTGCATCTCCCATAATAGGTGGCAGATCATAACTAGTTTTAACAAATTTGTTAGATGTTTACATGCTTTCAAATATAGCCTAGACTTGTCTTGTTGATAAGGATATGAAAGTAATGTATAATAAAATATTTTTAACTCCAAAATTCACAAACACATTCATAAATAAGAAGCTTAATTTATGTGGAGTTGTGTGGGAAAAAGAAACAAAACTGTCTTAAAAACTATTTTTGAAGGATGAAACTTATAAGTAAAAAAACAAAACAAAACAATACTTGTAAATTTTTGAGCTTTGAACAACAACTCTGCAATTCGTTTTCAATGTCAGAAGTTTCAATGGCCCGAGTAAATCGACTTTTGCTTTCATCTAATGATTCTTCATACAGTGTTGGATAGAACAATTCATCTGTAAGAAAAAAACTTTGGTTCATGATCTTTTAAGTAAACTCTGTTAACATCATGATTCACACACTTGACAAAAAACTCATCTTGAGTGAAGATTATGAAATTAGAGAGAAAAAAAATTATTACATTATATTTGGAAAGAACACGATACGGATACTGCTGTACAACAAATTTTGATTATTAATTTCTTTAACACGTGATGAATGAACATGTTACTTCTACTAATAATTTTGCAAGATACTGCATTGTGCACACAAACCCTTTGTTTTACCCCCTTCAGAAAAAAGGAATTAATAAACAAATAATTTGACAACTAAAACCATATGGACTAACAAATGTGGAATAGTAACATAATGAAAGGGCTCATTAATATGGCAGCAAATAACAAGTGAAAAGATGTGCAGTAATGTAGCATGTTTGAGAATATGTTCAACAACATACCAATAAAATTTTCATGTTCAGGTAGAAAATGATATCCAGAAGTCATACACACTGCAAAGCTGAGTATGAAATAAGACTTCATTTTGACTGTAGTGCTGTGCCCTTGAATCATGAGCTTAAATACTATATCCTGACAAAATTACAGGAAATGGATAATGACTTCGAATAAGTTTTTCATTAGTAAGATATGCTTCAATTATACTTTTCATGTTATGAAACGTGCATAAAAACAGTATTGGACAAATGGGTGTCTTCCTTTCTACAGTATTTCACAAATGGATTCATGTAAGACCTACATTTGGGACTTTCTTTTAATATCTACCTTACATAAAAAAAATTGATTTATAAATTTTTAAATTACTGCAGAAAAAAAGTGAAAATCAGACCGCAAAAGTTTATACTTTATAATTAAAAGTAAGTACCTACATTAATAAAAAAACAAATATTATACAGAATCCTCACTAAATGTAAAATTAGTGAGACTTAAATGAAATGCTCAACATTTTAAAATTTAGGATTCAATAAATTAAAGCACAAAAATCATACTAATATCAGCAGTAAAATCTAAAAAGGATTCAAAATTCACAAAATTGTATGTTATAATCATATATTAGAATGTTTTCCATACAATACAAACAATGAATTCTCAAATTCTGCCAGTAGAAGCCGTCTTGAAAATTATTGGGATGTCTGTGTGTGTATATTAGGTAGTTCTGCCTGGGCAAGAAATGTACTCTTCAGCATGTGCAATTCAGATTCATGGTGAGGGAAACAATCATTGCTGTTTCTCCATCCCCCAGATGTGGTGATGGGAGAAAAAGTTATATGGAAAGCAGGTTGGGGGTGACCTGTGGCGTAGTGGCTAGACTGCACGCCTTCCACCAATGGATCCCAGGCGGTTTCAAGTTGAATTGTGGTTGACAAAGCAGGTTCTTGGCATGTTTTCTGGGGTACTCCCGTTGCCAAGTTGCATTCCACCAATCATTCCCTACCCTAATCCTATCATTAACCATCATTCAATTACAGACTTTCACAATATCCAAAGAAGTAGCTGGGAAGGGCCACAGCTACCTCAGCAGGTTATAGATAGGTAGGGTCCTGGCATGGTGAACTAGTAAGAGGGTGAATGGTGAGGGAGCAGGAGTCGCTCCCTCCCAAGACCATAGATACGGATGGGATACTAGGCGGAGGGAAGGGTGCAGCTTAAAGCTGGCATTTTCATATCAAAAATTGCACAAACATAATTCTGTTTTCTCTCGCTCACATCTCTAATATTTACATTACCAGCGATTTGTATACATTATTGCATTTTTTTGTAAAAGTGCTTCAAATGATATCTCACACAGTTTCTCTAAAATTCAAAAGTTTTCTGTAAAAAAGAGATTAAAATTCTGCATTTTCAGAAACACTCAATAGCAATTTCCTCAAAAATGACATTTTTCTTTAAAATTTGTTGGTAAGAATGATGGTAAGTAAAGTGAATAACATAAGATAAGTACCACTTTGAAGTTTTCCTTTGTTTTCAAAATTTAAACAATTTTTTCTTCTTTTCTTCCTAATATTCACATTATATGCATTACTTATACATTATCGCATTTGAGAGTATAATTGTTTCAAAAAATTTCTGATTAAATTTTTAGAAATTCAAAATTTTGAGTTAAAATGAACTTCAAAGAAGAATGAAATTAACTTCTATTTTCAGAAATGCTCAAACATTTTCTTAAAAATAACACCAATTTTCGAATAAAAAATGTGTGTATAGAATGAGATTTTACCTGTCTGTAATATTCTTAAATTCACATTTTAATCCTACCATTATGGAACCGAAAAATTGAGAAATGTGAAAAAACGTGTTTTAGGCACCAATAGATACCAGTTGAGAAGGTGGAACACAACTGAAAAGATAGCATTCTGAAGACAAGAAAACTAACTTGAGTGAGAAACTCTGTGCCCTTCAGTAGCACCACTAGTTAATGTAAAAGGTTCATTTATTGCACTTACCTCTTCATTAAAAAAAACACTCTTAAATGCATCATAAATAAAATTTGTTTACAATTAGTTTTTGGGGCAAAAGGTGTACTTTATCTCAGAATTGGAGAAAAGTAACATAACATCTCCAAGATTGTTTAGAACATAAATAAAGTAAATAAGAAATGATTTCATATATATTTTTAACATTGAACAAACATAAATACAAATAATATACAATGTACATACATTTTTCATGTATGATATATTTAAACACGATACATTTGTTTAAAACACCCATCAATCATCATCTTCAAATTTTATTTTCTTTCCTTGGAATGGAAGGATCTGCTCCCTTTGTTTCCTCTTAGCTTCCCAAGAAGGATGCAATACTTCTGAAATGAACAAACAGATAAATCCAACCTCGAATGCAAAACATGCATGAAATAATACAACAATATTCTGACTGTGGTGATTTAATAAACGTTAAAATGTTATTTATTTATGCCTGTTAACAATAAAGTAACAAAGCTCGTGCTGTTAGTAAGGTAAGTAGTTCAGGTAAGAGCCACACCGGAGGCCCAGGCTAGACTACCAACAAGGAACCAAGCCGAAGAAGGTAACAACAATGACGCCATCACGTCTGACACCACCACTGCACCTGAGGGAGCACTGGAAGCAACGTGGTAAGCAGCCACATTAACTTTGACTCTCCACCTCATATCTTCCTAGCGTATCTTTCACCTCCTTCCCCCTCTCTCTCCTCAACACCTCCCTACAATCAATTATAATAATCCCAAAACACCAACACAATACCCCAAAAGTGGAATTTATTGGGACTTAACATGTTCTAGAATACTGTAAGTGCTCACATAAGCAGTACCAAATTTATTTAACTTGTACTTCTTCGTTTTTTAAATAAGTTTTGAGATTTGTTTGTTTGTTGTTTTATTTTTTAATTTTATTTTTATTTATTTATTTATTTAATACAATGATTTTCTTTTTGAAAAATCATCTTCTGCACCTATTGTTGCAGAAATCTGGGAGGCTCAATTCTTCCTAATAATTACAAAATAATAAGCAAATCGAAATAAAAGGATATTATGAAAATTCAGCAATAAAAGAAAAAATATTCACATTATACATTAGTGTGCTACATTTAACACTAGGGCTGACAAAATAAGTATGTTGTCAATTATTTTTATGATCAGTTAATACATTTTCTTTTGAATATGTAATTATTATGTACACTAAAACCCTGGATTGTGAACATAATCCATTGAAGAAACATGCTTGTAATTCAAAACATTTGAATATCAAAGTAAATTTTCCCATAAGAAATAATTGAATTGCTGATGATTCGTTCTCAACACAAATCTAAGTACTCACATAGAATGATTAATACAAGATTCCTTAGGACTATTAAACATTGTAAATATAAATAGTAGCTCTACTTTTGCAATAAGGACATAAAAAATGCTTTATGCAAACACAGACACAGCAACTATGCTGGTATGCATTCTGCTCAGTCGAAGGCACATTGACAATGTGAGCAAGACAAAACAACTAAAACTAAATGTTTGAGAAAATTGTTTTATACACAATTCTCCAGCAAGATAAGAATGAGGAAAACTGTCTCATTTGCAAGTGACTTAGCAGTTCTACTCGTATTGCAAATCGTACCACTCGTATCATTCATTTATAAAGTTAAAATTCATACAAAAAATGTTTGCTTGTCTTGTACAACTGAGAGACATTGTTCACAATCCAAGGTTCTACTGTAATAAAGAGAAGTCAATTCAGTTATCAAATTGAATTTCCAATGGAAAGAAAATTTATAATTAATTTCTGCCAATACTGTGCATTTAAAAATTTCAGATATTTTTCAAATGATGCTATCTTTCGTTTCAAATTTTATTGTTACATTTGGAAGTATTTTTGAAAGTATGGTTTTCATCAAAACATAACTACTTAAATGAATTATTTTTTTAATTTATTTTAATGTACGTTATCTTTGATGAAAACTGAAGAAATTTCCTGCTGAAGTGATCCTAAACATATTTAGTATTTTAATGAAGAAATATTTATTGGAGAAATTTCTTTAGGTGTTCGCTAATTAATAATCTCCGAAGATATGAATTGCTTAATTATTTTAATGGGAAGTATGTAGCAATACTTTTATTTATGCACAGAAATTTTTGTTTATGGTGAAGTTTTGCATAAAAATAAAATTTTGTAACATACCTTGTTTCTCTGTACAACTTTCATTGTTAGTCCGACCTGGATTCAGCAATGATTTTGTTCTACCAGGATCTTCAAAACGTTTAGGGAAGTAACTGCTAGCCTGAGAAAAGGTAGAGCCTTTCTTCATCTCTGATCTACCTTTCTCCAACAATCGTCTCTGTTTTCTATTCATAGTAGGTACTTTCTGGTCACCTCTAGAATACCATTGAGTAGTAGTATTTTTTTTCTCGAAATTCCGACTCTGATTTTTTTCTCTTGTGAATCTTCTTCCTGGCCTCTTATCTCCAGTGTTAAAGAAAAATTGGTCCCTATTTCTAAATGAGTTTTTTCCTTCATCCTCCTCTTCTTCACTAGAATTCAGTTCATCACCACTTTCACCACTGTTTTCTTCAGTTAAAAAGAAGGGATCACTCACAGAATTTGTGGGATTAGGAACTTCATCTTCCTCAGTAGGTGATTCGTTTTGCGAATTTCCATCCGATTCCAACAAATCGGCAAACCTGCGCACCTCTGCAATTCCATTAATCTTCTTCTTCCTTTCAAACTTGTCACCTAAAACTCTGATCTCATCCCTTGCTGATTGCAATTTCTCTGGTGTGTTCAGACTGTTCACAGTTTTCCGGGATGTTCTTGGATTGTGTTTGCTTTTAACTACATTTTCACTTTCAATAATTTTATCTTCACTTTCACTATTCATACTTTCATCTTCATTTTCAGTAGTTTCATCTTGACATTCACTTTCAAGATTGTCACCTGTAGAATCTGGGCTTTTTCTCTCTTTCTCGTTCTTTTCTTTTGTTTTTTCTTTGCTTCTCTTTACACATAGATTGGCACTCTCTTTAGTCACGATCTTGTTTTCTGTTTCACTTCTTTGTTTTGATTTCTCATTGTCTCTCATTTCTGTTAAGATAACTGAAACACTACTGATATCTTTCATCTCAATCATGTTCTCTGTTTCACAGTTTCCTTCTGGATTCCTATTGTTCCTGGTCATATTTGAGATGGCTGTAACACTATTACTTTCCTGGCTCTTAGCCTTTTTCTTGTATTTGATATGAAGACCAAGTTGAACCAATAACGGAGGGAGTTTTAATGCCCATTCTGGATACTTTGTCCTGAATATCTCCACTTGGTGAATAATACTTTTATGAGCAGCTAATCGAACTTTAGAACGTTCTTCTATTGATAGTGAAACCTGCAAACATGTTAGAGGGCATAGTAAGGTGAAAACAAAAAACACAATTGCAAAGAGTACTATTACACACTCCTTCAATTATATACAATTACCTTACTCAACATTTCCAATGGATCTTCAGTAGAAAGCAGTGCATACTTGCTAAGTTCGTCAGGATCTAATTTCTACAAAACAATAACATTGGTTGACATTTAAATGAAAATTAAGGTATATTTACATATAGAGGCTATCTTGGCATCAATATAAAACTAAAAATCTTTCATTCGTATGCATATAAAATTGAATTAACACGGAACATTTGACAATTGAATACTTGAAATTGACACACAATTGAATTAACAGGAAAAAGGGGGAAAATAATTATTAAAGGTATTAAAGGCAAAGGTAACCATTAAAGAAAGAATCACCTTAATGAAAATGACTTCTTGTCTTAACCTCTCTGCTTTTCGAGAATTTTTTTGTTTCTGTTCATCAGTTCCTTTTTTGTTCTGCAGCTTTCTGATTTCTCGAACAAGTTTGTTTAATACATGAACACGTGCCTGTGACACACTATGCCGCATCTGCACTATCTAAAACATGATATAATAACATAAAACGTACCAGCCTTCCGAATACCAATAAAAACAAGTATACATAATGATTAGTCCTAATAAAATATTTTTCAGTTCTGGAAGCATTTCGTCAAATGAAAAGGAAAAAAGTTACTTAAATATGTAGCCCTACAAAATAACAAAACAATCCATTACATAAATAAATTACTTCATGGCATATCTAAAATGTCTTTATTGAATATGTTCTCTTTCTATTCAAAAATTAATTCTTCCAATGTAATCACTTAACAACAAGCGAAAATAATCGCTCTCTATCCCATAAGTGGATGGTAAGTAGAAGGAGATACCAAATGAAACTCTTATCTTCATTGAGTTATAATCTCACTCGAGTTCAAAATAATTGTTAAGAAATAATTTCTTCATTAAACATTCAAAAATTATCAAGGTTAAAGCACTACAACCATTATCTTAACGGTGTTTAATACAAACAACTCATTAGTGAGAAACAAAAATTTAATGTTTTAAAACAGCATAATTGCCAGTGACTGCAAATACCATTAGCACTACTGTAATACAATTATGTGATGACTCTGGCCTGTAATACATGGCACAGTATTACAGTGCCAGAAAGCGTGAACCTTCCTTCATTAATAATACTCTTCTAGTACAACGCAAATACATTGGCTCATCCTTAATTTTACAGGTCATCACTAATTTATATATAAATTTGTTACGCCTATAAGGACAATGGCTTCAGAATTTCTTGTTGGCACCGCAAATGTCAATAGTAAAAAATAAGTACGTCTTAGGAATGTATTTTTAAAATATATTAATGGAAAAGAAAGTCAATCAGACTTATACATATGGCATATAGACAACAGCAAGTTGACAGGCGTACGGCTATTTTAAACATTGTAATTTTCACACCTAAAAAAAGCATGAAAGTATTTTCATGTTTGAAAAATATCAACGTAAACGTAAGCTACAGGTAAAAGGGAATCTATGTATTATATAGGCTTGTATTAAAACACTGTTAAACGATCTGAACAATGAAAAAGCTTACATAATTATTTATAACCCACTTGTCCATGCCTTAATAAATGAATTACGACAAAACCACAATTTGTCGAAAGCAACTTCACTGCTGTTCACTTCTCCCTTAACCTCAAATCCCCACACGTTTATTCCTTGATTTGAAAGCATTCAATCCCTTCGAAGTGAACGAGCTTACAACATATTTTATAGTTTCTTTGACTAAGGGTAAGTAGGCAAAGATTATCAATAATTTTCGATTGATACTTCTTATTGGTTGTTATTCATTGTGATATTATTGGTTTTAAAATAATATTTTTTTAAACTTATCACGGTATAATAATTTTTCTTAAATTGTTGAAATTGGTAGCTCTTTTTCCTTACCGTACATAACATAAAGAAATCGACTCACTTCTGCTTGAAACATGAACAACGCACCCACACGCACGCTATCTCTTATATAAATGAATTGCTGTTCGTTAGCCTCGCTAAAACTCGAGAACGGCTGAACGGATTTATCTTATCTTGGTTTTGAAATGTTCGTGGAGGTCTAGGGAAGATTTAAAAGTTGAGAAAAATTCGAATAATTGCCGGGAAAACCCTCAAAACAGCCCTTTTCTCACGAGCTGCGGCGCTCTGTAAAAGCAAGAAATAACAGAGGAGCCCACGCTCGCTCTTCCTGCCACAAGACCGTACTCCATCAACACATCCCTACCTGATCGCGTTGGCCGGAGCTCCGATGAGTGAGAATCGGACCACCGCGGCTTGCCATCCGTCAGCAGGCGACAGATAAGAGCCGACGCGCGCCTCTGGAGGTCAAGCAAAAAGTATTCCGTTCGTACGGCTGGGTGGAAATGCTCTGGGAAACCTCTTTCCCATTCGTATTTCAAAGGTTAATCCGTCAGATTATCGAGAACTACACAATCGATACTCGAAAACGGCTGAACGGATTTATCTTATCTTGGTTTTGAAATGTTCGTTTTGAAATGCATAAAGTTCAAATTTGCCGGTGCGCGTTTGGGGATCTAATGTGTGTGTATTGTGTATGTTGTGTGTGTGTGTGTGTGTGTGTGTGTGTGGATATTTTGTATAGCTGACACTTTACTGCTAAATGAGCGAGAATTTTTCTTAATTTACGATGTCGAGGAGAAGACGACCTGACTTAGGTGGTCGCAGTCAATCAAATATGCGAAGCACTCTCCTCACATCCTAACCGCAACTGATGACCATAGAGGACAGATCAAGAAAATAGTCGTATTGCTAAGTCAGAATTGCGTTCTTTTAGTGAGTGACAATGTTAGTTAGATAGGCTTAGAATGCAACGAGTTCGTGCGTATCCAACACAACAACAGCAGCTAGACATAATGAAATTGAGGCGAATCGCGACGCAGCGCGTGCTCCTGTGATTCTTGAACGAGCTGCATTTCACTATGATCCGGCGATTGATGTAACGGTGATTGTGGCGGCGGCGATGGTGTAACGGTTAGCGTACTGGACTGTTTGTACCCAACTTGGCGGGTGTAAACCCGATCGAACCGTTGGATTTTTTAAGGGCGAAAAATCCTTCCGTCCGCCTTCCTTCGGAGGGGAAGTAAGACCGGCTGTCCCATGTTCGTAGATTTACTTGCATGTAAAAGATCCTCAAGCCTAAATGACGCCTCTGGCTAAATTCAAATCGCCCCGTTTCTCGCCAATAAATACCTCCTTTTCTCTCCTAGTTGGTGAAAGGAGCGTAGCGAAATTTGCGTGGTCAGACGGAAGAGCGGGCCTGATGGCCCGAGTCTCGCCACGTAAAATAAGGCAAATTCAATTCAATTCAATTGATTATTGTGCCGACAAATCGGTAACAATTGGGGAATGAAAATCTTGTAAATATTTTAAAGCGTTAAAATATACTGGTACTCTACTGGATTATGTTGTGCTGGAGGCAAAGTAAAATTGCCACAATTGGTCCCTCCACACGATCCTTTACGCTCTTTAGTTTCTGGACTGGAATGATTCTAAGCCATTCTTGGCCAACATTCAGAAATATAACAGCTGTTTCCAGATGACAATCATTTGGTGCTACACAATATACAGGACAATTTACTGCACACTTTCAAGGTATTATACATAATATTTTTTTATAATATTCAAGTTTGTACTAAAAATATATATCGGAAATATTAATGGACAAATTTTGAAAAATTACAGATACAAGGACAAATTTATCACTTACTGGGAACACTGTTTACCACCCTATCCTGATGCAGAACATCAATTTTTACAAATTTATTATATGGGCAATTTAGATGGCGGAAATTGATATTCGTTGTGCTCACAATCCAACAGTGAAGAGAACCATTTGTCCAAGAATTACAAATGTTCCTTCATCAGAATAACAATTTAGTAAACATGTTTCAAAATAGCATTGGATCGGATGCCATCTGATAGCCATAAATTATCATTCGAGCTGACAAAACACATACCGGTGAACACACAAGGAGGTTTAATTCACCTACCATTGATGAGTGGCTGTTGTCATTGTGGGAGAAAATTTACAATCTAGAGATATTGTGCTTCATCGTCGGAAAATAGTGATTTAAAACGTGCATCTGAAATCACAGGACAATATCCTTTGATCTTGGCAGGGGGAAGATGGATACATTTTAATATATCAAAATGGTAAATCAAATAACAGGTAAATAAATTGAACAAGATGAAATAATATTTTAAAATTTCAATTCATCTAAAGTAACAAAATTTAAAAAAACTTTTCTCATTTTTGATTTGCAGGTGCTGAAACAACACAAAAAAGTTAGTGCTATGATTTCTTTTCATACACACTCATGATCCCGTCAAGGTGAAGTAAATCATATTTTGTTGTGTCAACGACTTTTTCATCAGTTTGCTGTTGACATGTATGTTAAAATTGAGACTGAACGATTGACATAAATACGTTCGAGCAACGACGGCTACGATCAGAGGAATACATTCATTCTCCGCGATGCTAATAAATGCCGATGGCAATGTGAATAATGTAGGAAGAATGAAACAATTTTGCCAGCCACTTACATAGGAAGCCCACGCCACATGCATGAATATGCTCAGGATGCTATGTCATATGGTAGCATTTGGCGCCGCCCAGACTTATTTGTTACATTCACATGTAACCAAAATGGTCCGAAATCGAGAGGGAATTACTAAATAGCCAAACACCAGTTGGTAAGACATGACATAACAGCACAGAGTTTTTAAACAAAAATTAAAATCTCTCATGAATTTTCTTATATAAGCATTGTGTATATGGCCAGTACGTTGTTGGATGTACTCTGTAGAATGGCAAAAGCGTGGATTGCCACATGCGCACATTTTAAGTCTGGTTAGTGGCAAAATAAGGCCAGATGAGATTGATTCCATAATTTCAGCTGAAATTCCAGATGAAATAGTTGACCCAAAATTGTATGCAGTAGTTACCAAACACATGATACATGAACCTTGCGGACTTTTCAACTATAATTTACCTGTATGGTCGACGGCATGAGTTCCAAGAGAACCTGTTTGCTGAAACCATAACGGGAAAATGATTTGATTCGCCATTGTATCGTCGGCGATCAGTTGCGGACATTGGGCGATCGGTAGTTGTCGAAGTAAGCAGGGACAAAATGTTGATGTAGACAATCGTTGGATTGTGCCATCGCGCAATATTGTCCCCAAAGCTTTTGAGACGTCACATCAATGTGAATAATCGTAAACTCTGTGAAGTCGAATAAAGTACACATATGGCTTAAAATATGTAAACACAGGTGTGATATTGGCTGTCTTCGGCTGTAACCAAATGCAAATGATTGACAATATCACCAGTACCACGATGTCGCTATGTAGTAGCAACGAAGCATATTTGCCGCGTATTCTTTTCATTTGGCGATCCCATGAAAGACCACCCTACAAGTAGTCCATTTGGCAGTCTATATTTAGAAAATGGTCAACGAGTTTATTTTAATGAATATCTAACGCGGCCGACAGGGCGGAACACCAACCCTTGACAACCATTAACAAAGTTTCTTGCACAGTCTGTCAAACTGATGATTTTGCTCTTCGCACTTTTGCTGTATGCTGACATGCCACGCTATTACACATGGAACGTATCATGAATCGTTGTCAGCGTCGAAACAAGGAACACAAGCCTGAAGGACATCAAATTGTATTTGCTTCAGACTGTCTGTGGCGTCGCAATCTACACAGTTACATTCAAATAACCGATGAATGTTACTAATTTGCGCGTTGTTGTGTGGTGAATGTTCGTTGGTCCGACAATCGTTTAAACAACTGAGAAGCACGTTAATGAACCAGCTGTGTTGCGACTTACCGTGAGGCATGTAACTATTACATTACTTGAGAACGATTCGCACTGAGATGATACCGCTCAAGGATTCCTGTAATATCTTCATCGCCAAATCAAATTCGTACATTGTTGCGGATTATCATATCGACCTGTTTCCCTTCGAATCCAAAGATTTGTGGCGTTAAGTTAGAGGATGACATGTCTTGAGGATCGTGTTTGCATCGTGGCCGTTCGAAACTTTGAATCTACACTACAAATGACTGAAGAAAATTTACAATGAGGTATTGAATCATTGTTTAGAAGATATTGTGATTTATTGATGGCAAATAAAGTATTTGGTCGTGTTTGGAATGAGCAGCACCCACATCAGTTCATACGCACGAAGCAGTTAAACCTGAGTTGCAGCAGAGAACATCCAGTAACGACATTAGAGGCATTGGCCGAAACAGTTGTATCTAAATCTGTCCACAATTATATCAACCAACAAAGTACTATTGCGTAGACTGACACTTTTGATAGATGCTCAGCTGCTACAACAGTTAGATCTCGTCCCGGCGTATTTAGTTTCCTATGCCTGCCCGAGAACTGGAGAAAACATTTAATTGCATTCTTTCGGCGAGGATTTCGCATCCGCGAAGTGATTGTTGCTCGGCCGTTGGCTTCATCCTCGAATAGCGGAACTGCACATTCTGCCTTGAAATTGCATTAACATGCGCAAAAACACCAATTCGCAACCATCGCGCAAAAATAGCGCAAGGGCCAAGATTCTACAGGTATA
>BOPP01000317.1:71993-98141 GCA_017312745.1 Gryllus bimaculatus
TATATATATATATATATATACACACGTTGTCTTTCATAAAAAAATACAGATCTAGTTTTTTCGAAAAAAAATCTACTCAAGGAAAGTTACTTTAAATGTTACATCTGGGCGTGAAATTCAAACCGGCTGCCGCGTCACCGTGCGGTGTCTACGAAAGGGGCTGGGCATACGATTGACGATTTCGCCAGTCATTTTGTGTAGCCACGGGCAGACAGTTCAATTGGTGAAGATTTTCAGTTCACATTTGGGTCACAATCCAGCAGTCCTACGTGGTGTCATTGATTAACAGTGAAAAAACGACTTATACCTGTTATGACTACTAACAAATCAGTTTAATAATATGGTGTTGATGCAAAAGAGTAAAAAAGGGGGAAAACTTCTGTTACTTAGGAGCATCGAGGCTTTTATCGTGGAGTAGACAGAATTTGAACCTGTCACCGCACCACACTGATCAAATGAAAAACCATGAAAACCTGGCTGTTACCTACAACGCAAGAGAAACAGCCAGACAAACATAAATTTTTGCAACTTGTCGCCTGTTTCGAGCAGAAACGATTTTACGAATTATCTCAAGGCTCCGGGAGAGAGCCATGCGTTGAACAGGAAAACGAAGGCCACAGCCCACATTCGCCTGCGCGGACTCTGTGCGGGTTCCCGGAGGTGCACGTCCCATGGACTCTCATTGAGTGTTTTTCGAAAACAGCCCCTCTCAAAGTAAATTCCTAGCGGAAACAGAATGTTCGTCATATCAGCTCTCAGGATTATCCCTAAGCACCAAACACGTAATTTGCCGGAGTATTTTCAGGAAGCCCATTAAATACCCACTGTTTCGGAAAATATTTTATTTGAGGTAACCTTCATGGGGTTAACCTTCTTTGGGAGCAATTACATTTAAGGAGGACCTACATATTTATTTTAATGCATATTTTAGCTGCAAAACCCTGTTAACATATGCCATGATATTGAGGAAAGAAATTGCAATTTATCATATATGGATGGGATTCTAAAGCCCAAGGCGTTAGTTCGCACTAAAGATATCCAAAACACAATTTGAGCATTCCAGGTATTTTAATTTCCGCAAGGCTTAGTTTATGTTCAACGTTCATTGTTGCGCACTGCATACCGTGATTATAACATACCACTAGTAATACTACAGAATGGCACAGACTTTCCCGTAGTTAGTTTTCTATTTCCTTTGGTCTCGTCTATTTATACGAACCTGCCACTTACTCTAGCCAACTGGCATCTTTCGTCGCTCTAAATACATTTTTTTTAAATTTTCTTAATTTTTGGGTTTTCTAATAATAGAACGGAAATATTATTTTTAGAATATTAAATAACAGTAAAGCCTCTCATAAATGGCAATTTTCTTTGAAAAATTTGAGGAAAAAATAACGTTTAAGCACTACTGTAAATTCGATATTTGAAGCTCTTTTTCACAGATCTTTTTTTTAGTTTTCGAAAAACGTCATATGAAGTCATTGGAAGCATTTTAACTCATACAATAAGTTTTACAAATCGCTGGAAATGTGCATACTAACGGCGTAAGAAATCTTTCCCGAAAAATACCCCGAAATGAACTTTACGTCATATTTAAGAGTGCAATTAGCCCTATCCGTTCGAAAAGTTCGAAGAAAAAATTTGGAGTCGTTATTAAGAAAATAGCGTTTGATCGTTTCAGAAAACGCGGAATTTTGCGCTAGTTTTCACAGGGCACGATTCAGTTTTCGAGAAACTTTATATTACATTTTTTAAAGCACACGTATAAACATAATAACGTAAAGAAATTGTGACTAATAAATATTAACGTCGTGAGAGAGAAGTAAAAAATAGACTTTTGTAATTGTTGAATAAAACAGAAGAATAGAACAATATGGCGTTTATGTCATCTTATACTCGTATAGAGTGGATTTAGCATTACCCCTACCAAAAGTTTAAAGAAAAAAATCTGGGGCAGTTTTTGGGAAAATCGTGTTTTTGATATTCTATTGAAATTGCACGAAATATTGAGCGAGAAATACTAAAATTTTTAAAAAAATGTACACAGCTTTAATGAACTCACTGTGAACAATAAATTTTATATGAAGGAGAAACCTCTATCTTCACTTTTGTATTTCTAGAAAGACGCGGCAGAAAATTCGAACTTTTGCAATTTTTGAAAACAGAGATAACTATGAAAATCTGACCTGTGCCACCTTTATAAGTGTATTTATTACAAGAACCTGAAAGAAAAAAATTGGAGACGTTTTTGAGAAAATTTTGAAACTGGCCGAGGGGCTTGATGTAAAGTATCCCCAAAATTGCGGCGCCTCGAATGGAACCACACCGACCGGGGAATTCCCATTGAAGAAAAATCGTACGTATGGTTTAGGCACTAGTAGTGTTCACACTACAGATGGACGGAAGGACGGACAACCGGAAGGACGTTTTGAAAAGAACAACACATTTTCCGTATCAGGGGGCCCCAAAACTTGTATTTACGTTGCAATCTAGAAGCCGATTTCTCGGAGCATTACATCACTTTCCCTACACTATGTATATTATATACGTAGTATATAATAGTATATAATAGTGTATATACGTAGTATATAATAGTGTATATGTACGTACTATTCCGTATATACGTACGTATACTGGAAAGTAAAAATGAATTTTCGTAGATTTAATAGATTAAAGTACTGTAGCGGGCGGCAAGCGACATCACTGCAAGAGAAAAGAAACGACGATTCGCTTAGCCGTCTTGTCTCTGCTGTGGCGCGACAGCCGGTTTGAATTTCGCGCACGGAAGTAACAATTCCAGAAAATTTTCTTGCGGAAAAAGTGGATCGCGATATAAATATATAGGAGTCATAATGCCCCCTTTTAAAATAATTCGGAGCGAAGGGCGCTTTTGGCGCAAATCGTCATGCGCAGCTGCGCGCGCCGCCACCCAAGGATTCCCCGGCGCTCGCCGCCTCCGAAAGCGCCCCTGCGATCTCTGTGTTGGGCAGTAGGGGATTGACGGCCAGAACAGACGTGCTAAGAGACTCCGGGGCAGCTTCCTAGCTAATCCCTAAGGTGCAATAAACCATGAAGCTTCGTAGAAGATACGCAGAAGTGTGTCTAGTAAGCACTAGAGGGAGAACACTAAACAACAATCAAATGTTAAGAAGTGAAGGTTGCAAAAATATGCGGTCCCCTTACCCCAATCACAGAGCTCTGGTGATAGAATGTTGAGGAAACTTTTGAACAAGCCAAAGCCAAGCCCTCTCGCATCTTGCGAAAGAGCTGGGGACGGGAATCGGGTGAGCTGAGGGCGCTAAAAGACCAAATTATTATTAGGGAAGAATCTCAACAGCGATCGGTCGGCTCTTAGAGAGACCATAGTTCTTGGTTTAACGGCGACAGCAGCCATTCAACGGACGATCCCTGTTTTTCACACGATCCTACCAGCCCTCACTCAGCATCGGAATTCATTCCGGATGCCGGGCTGGGATAATAGGATCAACACCCTGAAATTATCCGTGAGGGTGTGCAGCCCAGGCGACATGTGACAACCTGCGACCCGTTCATCAAAACCGACTCTTCGTTTGGCGGGCGGCCGTGGATGCCCCGCCCACCGATGTTGGCGAGCGTTTCAACGGGTCCTCCGCTGCAGACGACCGGTCTTGGACGACATCACAGTCATCACCATCCTGTAAGAGAATTCACGCCCATAATTGTTATCAGCCAGAGGAATGCTCAATAGATAATTGTATGTGATAGACAATTTATCCATAATAAACGTGTCCGCGCCATTTTGTCGGGTGGTAACACAGAAATATACCCTGCGAGATACTTGTAGTCAGAAAGCCAAATGTAATCCTTCGACCCAGGGCCTGAGATGCTTAAAGTCGGTGACAGGATAGCAGGTGAGGCACGCGCTTGGCGCCCTTTAAATAAACTCAGCGTGTGCACTCCGCTGTCTGAAAGAGGCAGTTTCGCCTTAAGTGTGACTTTAAATCCCTCCTTATAATAGTGCAACCCCCAGGTTACACTGAAATTGATGTTTGAAACACACTTTGAATAAAGGTTTTTTTCAGTTTAATACACATGTTCTTGCAACAATTAACAAAATTGCCTTAAAAACTACATTTGAAGTAATTACAAAATTATCCTTCGCGGTTATCTTTTTGCTTTCTTTGATAGTCACAAAAATAATACAAAAGCCTTTCTCTCGAGAAAGCTACGCAGAGTTGTCCATAAGAAAATACAGGATTGGGAAAGCACAACTCTACTCTTTGGAATATTATTTAACTTTATAAACGAAATCAGGGTACACCCGAGCAATTCAATCGCCTAGAATATCAAGGAATTAGTTTTTTCTACTCCCATTGTATAATTCTGTCATTTGATGGCGGCAACCCGTTACATAATGATACTTAATACGATACAGATTTCATTATGATACAGTTTGACCAATCACAGAGAAGTTTACAAACCAAGTATTGACACTTAATCATTGAGAATCGTGTTTCTATAATGTTTCGTTTCATTGTGTACATTAAAAAAGCATTTAATATTATATTATGCTTTTCCGTTTTAATTTCTTTTATTATTAGTAATGTTTTCAATGTTTTATGTGGAATGTTATTTAAAATAGATTGGATCGTTATTTCACTTTCATTCCATTTGACCAGCGCAATGGTAAATCAAAACAACCTGCCGCAGGGGAGGGTCCGCTAGGTAGCCTTGGCTGAATTCTGCATGTCAACTGCCACGAAATGATTAAATGCAAAAGTTTAACTTACAAAAGTGGTCGTAAGTTGTAGAAAAAGTACTGTTTGAAACTCGATGTAATGGATATAATACACTCGTGTAAAGTTTACGATACTCGCTTTTCGTCGCTCGAAACGTAATATCACACTCATGTATTAATACCCAACATTACATCATCGTTTTATAATGTACTACAATTTCACATTCAGTTCCAGATTTTGCACGTCTCTGAATAGGTGGAGTGGTGTCAAAAAGCGCACGAGCAGTGATATGTAATAGAATGTCTAAAAAGCTCTCGTCCTATAGATTGCGGTGCAAGGGACGTTTCATTGTGGCCTTCGGCATCAAATTTTCTTTTTTTGAGAAAAACAAGAAAATGTCATATCATTTGCTTAAAAAACTCTGCTGCTAAATGTTACGCTATGAAAAGCTATGAAATCTTAGGCGCCCTCTACGGAAGAACAAAAAAATATAAATAATCGTCATGTTGTTATTGCTGGAGTCTTAAATCTCCCAGACGCAAATTGGAAGGGGATTGTTTGCGAAGGGAAAGTGTAACAACTAGTCAACCGACTTGTCTGGGACAGCGGATTAGAGCAGGTAGTAGACAGGCCGACACGGCCAGATGCGATTCTGGATATTTGCCTAATTAGACCGAAAGATTTATTCTTCTCGAGCGACGTTCTAGAAGGTATAAGTGACCATAAAGCCGTTTTAGTCGATTTACAGTTAAGTATTTAAAAAAAACATTAACACCGGTATTGTAGTGAAGGAATACAAGAAAGCAAATGTACAAGAGTTTCAAAATTACTTAAGAGAACGATATGGAGAGAACGTTTCTTCCAATAGGAGGAGGAATCGATGAAATATGGGGAGAACGTAAAAATATTTTAGTAAATACTGAGCAGGCTTTTGTACCAAGTAAATTGTTAAATGTTAACAGCGATCCGGATTATTATAATACAAAGATTAGGCGATTGAAAAGAAAACCCAGAGAAGCATTTAACAACAGACACCGTAGTGAAAATCATATGGCCTTATTTCGAAATTATATAAAGCATTAAGGAAGGAAAAGAAAATGGCAGAGAAACTTCATTTAAAACATATTCTTGATGCGGAGGGCAGTAATAATTGGTCGGTATTTTTTAAATACGTTCGTAGAAGGAAAGGAAGTAAAGACGAGATTCCAGTTGTTCGTGTTAATAATTCGCCAATAACGGACCACAGGGAAAAAGCGCAGGCTTTTAACTCATATTTCAGTTCGGTTTTCAAGCAGAAATCTAACAGTACTCAGATACCAACGCTGGTAGATAAAAGTAGTTTTCATATTGATGTAAATACTTTGCGGAAAAGAATAAAATTAATGAAGAGAGGAAAATCACGAGATACTGATAGTATTTCCACGGGCATCATTAAATTAGGTGGAGATGCTATTCTACCTTATTTAATTAGGTTATTTAATGTATCAATAAACAACGCTTGCGTACCGAAAGATTGGAAGCTGGCTCTCGTAGTACCTATTTTTAAAAGTGGCGACAAGACAATAATTAGTAACTATATGCCGGTAAGCCTTACATCAGTCGTATGTAAACTTATGGAACATCTAATTTCAAGCTATATCAGGAAAGAATGGGAGGGCAGGGAGTGTCTTTATCAGGGTCAGCACGGTTTCAGAAATGGTTTCTCATGCGAAAGTCAGCTAGTCTCACTTCTACAGGACCTAGCCGACGTAGTTGATGAAGGGAAAAGGGTCGACGCGATAGTAATATATTTTTCCAAAGCGTTTGATATTGTTCCACATGATCGTCTTATAAATAAATTAATAGATTCGGGAATAGACACTAGTGGTAGCGTGGATAAACGAACTACTCCGAAACAGGAAACAGAAAGTTCGAATCGCTAGTTACTTATCAACCACGAGAATCGTCACGTCAGGAATTCCACAAGGAAGTGTCATCGGACCACTCATGTTTCTTGCCTTCGGAAATGAATTGCCGACAAATTTAGCTTTAAGTGTATAACTGCAGATGACTGCGTAATTTATAGGATTATCAACTCGGAGAAGGCCGAGGATACTCTGCAGTGAGACTTAGACAAATTACACATCTCGGCAGAAACAAACGGGAGAAACAAATGGGAGAAAGCTATATGAGGAACTTTAAAGAAAAGAGACAAAAACAATATACGCCAATGAATACGTAAAGCCTTTGTAGAATGTGATGTTAAGAATATAAAACAACTTCTACTCTTGAATAAACTCCTGTTACTATTTTAAAAGTTATTTACTTTTCATTTTTATTGAATATTTATCATATTGTTTCATATCTTATTAGATCAAATTGTGACTAAACGGTGGTGATGGAAACGAACAGAGTTCAAATGCGGACTCAATAGACAAAAAATATAAAAATCAGCTATCAAGATTTTAAAAAGGGTTTTTGAAATCCTTTTTTTGTTAGCTTGAGTATTCGCCAAATATACGATACGTTTTAATGATTTTTCTGCAGTCAAATCATAAAAAATGTGGACCCACTCCCTATTTTACGGGCAATATCAAAGAATTAGACGCAATACATTTATCACCAATTTCGTGGAATGTAGGATGGATTGCAAATGGATAATTCTAAAACTATCATTACTGGAAAATTGGGCAAAGGAAGAAATATTTGAAAATTCCTTTATTTTCTATGCAAAATACAAGGCACAATGGAAGAATAGTAAATAAAAATACAGTATTAATCATGAATTCTTCACTTCTTCCGGTGTAGGGTTCGTTGCTTTTCAGCAAATTCGACGATTTTCTCTTCTACAGCAAGGCCTTTGCGTTTCCTCACAGCATCCATGTACTTCCTGGCACGATTTGCAGAATCAGCCTTCTCTCCGTAATGCAAATACTCCTCTTCTGTAGACGGAGTCCAAAATGGATCAATTTCTATTACCTAAAACAAAACACAAAATACATTTGCACTCCGTGTTCATGAAAACATATTTGTTAGAGGCAAGCGGGAAAGTGCAGTAGAAAGATTTCCGATCGCTCTCTCTCTCTCGCCCTCTCTCCCGCGCGCTCTCTCTCTCCCGCTCTCTCTCGCTCTCGCTCACTCTCTCTCGCTCGCTCTCACTCGCTCTCTCTCTCGCTCGCTCTCTCTCTCGCTCGCTCTCTCTCTCGCTCTCTCTCTCTCTCGCTCGCTCTCTCTCTCGCTCGCTCTCTCTCGCTCGCTCGCTCTCTCGCTCTCTCTCTCTCTCTCTCGCTCGCTCTCTCTCTCTCGCTTTAGTTCTCTCGCTTGGTATCTTTAACCCATTTCCCCTCCCGCGAGGTAAGACTGGCCTATCAGGAGCGGCAACCATCTTACATGCCGTGGTACCCTCACTTTACCACCAAAGTAGCCAACGGGTTCGAAAACTTTCGAAAATACTATACAGCATCAATTCGATTAAACCATTAACAAATTCGAAATATAAAAAAAGTGTAAAAAATAAGACTATGAAAATGAGGAAATTGAATAAGGTATTAAAATTATAGTAAGTAGCTGTACCCTATGATACCGTCGCAAAAAGTATTAATTGTGGAAAAGCTACAACAGGTAAGCATAATATAAGACTGTAGGAAAAATTGAACTCCCTTCACACAAAACTGTTTGATTTCGTTCATTATTTAATCTCTAAGACGGGCGCAGACTGTAATTTTTTCGCATACTGTCTTTATTGAAAATACATCAAATACAAAAGTCTCGAAATGAAGGAGATTCACTAGTTGTCGAACAATACAATCACTATTCGCTGTGAACTCAGAGTTAAACATCTTTCTGAAAATGTAAATGGATTTTTTTTGATGATCTGGACATGAATGTTGTATTGGACTATACCTGCAAAACCTGCCATTCACCTTAACTTAAAACTATAATGCATCGCATACAATAGTAATCACTGAAAGTGTTTGCATTTGGGATGTAATTTAAACGATTCCATTTCAGAGACATTTCATTTATATGCTCACATTAATCTTCCTTGAGCCTTAAGAGGAAGCCTTGAATCTTCCTGAATTAATCTTCATAGAAGGGAGGCGTCGCAACCGAGAAGTCAGTCTGCTCTAAAGAAGAGTGATAGTGTCGAGATGTGAGTGTAGTGGGTTAAACTACAGTGTTGACGATCTGTGCGACGAAATTGACATTTCTCTGGTCGACTAAGGGACTACGCTGTTTATCGGACATTATTAGGTATACGGCTTTTCTTTGGTACATGGCAAATTCATGGAAAATTGGCAAACTTTTGCTGGTACGATACTCAATTGTGTCTGATACAAATAAAATTGTTATTATGCCGAATTGTTAAAGTTCTAAATTGATCAAAACACATTTGATTGATGTATGGGAACCAGCACAACGAAAGGACGTAATGAACAAATTAGATAGATAAACGTTTATTCCATTAGTCCAAAGATACTTTTAAAAATTTAGTTTTTAAACTATAAAACAGGTTAATAATAGCCAGCGATAACAAATCTAAGTTCGACTACCTTTCATTTTCAGTTAAAATCGCGAAATTTCGTTGAGTGGAAAGCTCACATTTATTTCTAAATGAAAATTCTCAGCGTTTTAAATATGCAGATAACAAGTAAACTAGAGTATCAAATGACATGTTCTGTAAATATTGCCCCCCACATTTTTTAGACTGTTGCAATTTTTAAGAAAATGCGGGTGCAAATTGATTTCGAATCTGGGATAATACTAGGGGGGATGTTGGCACGGCAAAACATATTGTTTACAAATTGTAGTCAGACCCCAGTGGCTGTATTTTAAAATGTTGGCGTAGCGCGGTGAACTTCTCAAGAATTTTTCGTGCACGTGCATCTAGTAGGTTCGTCAGCGTCTCGAGAAGTCCTGAGCTGTTTGTAGTGCGCTTGCAAACAACATTTTGTAGTGCGATTATGAAACTGTACTCGTAAAAGTGTTGTTAGAGTTGCTGCTACTTCTATGGTCATGTATACTATTGTGAATAATTCGAGTATGCCAAAATTGAAGAATTAATTAAAGTTTAATTGAGTTAGTGAACGTGCGAGTAATACATTCATAGGACTCGCAGTTCATTAAATAGTTTTCACATATCTCTAATTTTATTGTAAGAAAAATATTGCTGGTCGTTTGAAAAATGTATGACAAGATTCAGTCTAGTATTAATATTCTCGGTTGTATTTGATGAATTATCATTGCAAAGTCATGCAAATAGAACCCCAAATCGCCACCGATCGATACAACTTTAATAAACAGATTGTTGTTCAATATTTAACAATAAGATAAGATTTACTACGTGTTTCTTAAATGTTAGAAAGAATACATAATACGTTGTCATTGTAACAGAGCGGTACACGTTTGGCAAGCGATGGCTGAAATAATATAATTTGCACATAATTACAAGATATACACGTTACCGTAAAAACACGAGAAAGTCTGAAAATTACTTCAACACTATTACGAATGTTATTCGGGATATTTTATTGACAGAAAATGTTGCTCTGAATGTGTTGCTTATGTAAAAGTTGCACCATCTTCATTACGTTTCAACGAATAATAAATAACATATCAATTGATAAACCTTACTGATTATAATTTACAAGTACGTTTATTTTTTTACGGATTTTTAATTTACAAACAGTTTACTAGGCCTATTCCTTGAAAAGCAAATAACTGTGTTTCATAGCCGTATGAAGAAGGGTCTAAGTGGAGATAGAGGAGGGCGGGAGCTGGGTCGCAGAGCCCCACCCGCCCCGGCATCGTAGCACTAGCTGCTGTCAAGTGTTGGCGGAGAAAGGATTGACACCATTATTGCCAACAAAAATTTGTATTGGAGATGGCCGGCTTTGCCATACTATTTAGCAGCTTAAGACAATCGTACCTAACTTTAACAACGCATGCAAGTTTTATCACCATCGTGATTTTATTAGCAAAATGGATAGCTCATACACTGGCGGGGTGTTGGCATTTGAATGTCAACGTCTAAGCGACATCTTTTCTAATAAAGGTTTGTAAAGATGTCACTCCAGTACGCCTTGCAACTGAATCATTTAGAAACCAACGAATTCTGCACTAATAGAAACATCGATACCAAAGCAAAGTGTCAGTGATCACAAATGTCTACAAAATTATATAAATAAGAAAACATTTTTCAACTGAAATGTATGATACAACTCTACGTAATAAACCCTTTCTTACGATCTCGTCGGCAAGGACCGAAGTGAGACATATCCAAATCATTCGAATATTAACAAGTTACAAAATTTGAATACATATCTATTGATTCGACAACGGTCTCATTTCAAGAATAATTTCAATTCATGAACCTCAACTCTGTGAACGAAAATAGAACAACCACCTAATGATCACTAAGCTCGTGAAAAACTGTACAGTGTTTTGGTCAGAAATCCGATGTATGAACAGTCGTGACTCAATCATTCGCTGTGTTATTGACTTTTGCTATCACGGCGAGCAAAATTTGCCTTCGTCGCGCTATTAGAAAAAAGAAATAGATTTTAGAGCTTCATTTACTTGTATTATAATGCCAAAGCCAAGTATGATTTTTTTTCTGACGGGAATATTATGTCGATATTGCGGCATTAAATTTCATCTGTCAATTTGAAACATCCGAAGTCTTAAAAAAAGTAAAAAGAAGTACTTTTAGTTACAATGTTGCTGTAAATGATATGCAGAGCACAAATTAATGAACACCATTAACTTAAAAATTGACATCTTGCAAATAAAACTACAAAAAAAATAGTTCATCTTTCTTTTTTCATAAAACGAAACACGGTGTTCTTAGAATGTGAGTGACATTGAATTTAAAAACATAATTTTGATCTGATTCCATTATTACAGTCGAGAATATAAGGTCTGAATAAACGCTTAAAGGAATAATTTCAGTAAACATGTCCCTGCAAAGGACAAATATTTAAACTCTACCTCGTACATTAACCTCCAAAATATATACATTGTAAACTTTTGTAAAAAATAAAAAGTTTCGCATCGACATTACACGGCATCGTCTTCCTGTTCGCAAAACGCGAAGAGTCGATTCAGGCCCTGGTTCAAGCGCTCTTAGCAGGAAAAGAGAAACCCTTCACACACGTTGCGTCCGGAGAAAAAAAGGTCGCAGCACCGTTCGCACGCGGCGCCAACAGCGAAAGCCTTTCATTGGCGAAGTTCCTGCGCGTTGGTCTACTGCCCCTGGCGACGCCGAATCACACGCTAGCATCAAGCCAGGCGAAAAGGGCGTAGGAGTGGCGAGAACGATGCAGGGAAGTAGTAGTTGGAGTAAAGACGTTGGTGTTTTTTATCACAATGTTATTAAAACATCTGAGAGAAGTAGGATTTATGAGAGAAGAACTCGTTTTTCGCCGAGGTTTGTATTTTCACACCTTCATTTTTTCAGTCAAAATAAATTATTATTTAAATAATCAATTTCATAATTTAATGTACTAATAATTAACTAATTAATAATTAAATAAATAAATGAAAATAGTTTCCATTTTTTGCGTAGAGAAACACTTAAAAATTAATTAATGCAAAGCAAAAAGTTGTCACTGTCACTGTCAAATCACTGTCAGCTAGGGCCGGCAACTAAAATTTGTTGACATATCAAGTAAATAGAAATATCAAAACGAGAAAATATATTGCTTGTGCACTAAGTTTCAGAGAATGTATTCAACTCAATCGTGACAAAATTCAAATACGCGCCCTTCAGTTTCTGATAGGAGACTCTTCCTAAGATCAGAACATTTTTGTGGTACTTTATGTTACGTTATAATATATATATATAACTCTCATAATGTAAATCAGGGCCCAGCTGACACTTCGCATAATATTCTACTTGTTGCGTATGATGATGTGTCAAAGCCTGGCATATTGTGGCACCGTAACTTCATGACGAATCTTATCGCAAACAACTTTCGATTAAAAAGTGTTAAGATAATTTTCAGTACATTACAATGCTTTAAAAATCTAAAAAAACTATTTTATGTTTTTCATAATAAGCATATTCAAGAAAATGATTTCGAAGAACAAACGACTGAGAAAATTCTGCTATCTGTATTTAGCGCTTTCTAGTGACCTGCTCGAAAAGGGCCTCGCTGCTGCCCGCACATTGCCCGAGGTGCGCGGGTTGCCACTCGTCCAGGCGCTCCAGCACACGAGAAATTCAGAGGCTTCGTCTCATTCACGTCCCGTTAAACTATCCACTTTACGAAAAGCGACAAACTAGCATTTTCACTTTCACTAAATATATTTCAAATAGTTCTTAATTATTTAATTTAAAATAGTGAATATATATATATATATATATATATATATATATATATATATATAATGTTTAATAAGAATATTGCCAGACGTACATAAAGTAAAAATAGTACCTAAAACATGTATATATTTGTTAGTACTTCTCAAATTTGTTTACAATTTTGTACAGCGTCATAGTTTTATCAAAAAAGAAATAATGTAATATTTTTATCGGTATTAATCGTACTTTTTGACAATTGTGAACTAGTGGGTATGCCGAAACTGTTCCTCCTCATGGTTTACTTCTTGTTACTCAACACATACTCATATTAAAAAAAAGTGCATGACATTATTTGAAGGTCTAAAATTGAGAGATATATTGCACTGAAAAACAAATATCTGGCTTTAATGTGAAGAGACGTACATCAGGTTAGAAAAGACAGTACAAGTTTCATAATTTCACTTTCTTCCATTCGAACAAAATATTTTTAAAAAATTTTGCAGCCATATTCCAAACAATTTTGAAAATGAGTCCGTCACAGACAGCCGTCGAGTCAACATCGCGCCGCGCTGCGCAAAGTGACGCTTGTTACGCAGTGAGCTTGTGACTTTCCTTAGTCTGCGTGTTAATTGTGGACAGTTTATTAATCAGCAAATACTACAGAGAATTCCAAACCGTATCTCTCCCTCCCCTACGGGACAAGTAACGGGGAAATGACTCGAATGAAGCATCAGTGAAGGAAGCCTCTGACACAGGACCAACCGGCCTCAGTCAACCTTCCAGGCGCCGAACGGGTAAATGCTCAATAATCTATGTATCGGCAAAGCAGCAGTTTGATAGTATGATGGAAGACACAGTACATCTCTAGAAAAGGTATGTAGAGAGCTTAGTACTATTGTTTCACCACGAAACATAATATACCGCTTCATCTCCAGTCAGACGTGTGGCATCTTTCTTAGCGTAACGCAGATAGTAGATAAGTAATCAGACAAATTTATCTCTTTTATAATAGCTGGAGTGACACAATAATTGCGCCGATTGTCAGTAAAGCGAGACGTTATAGTTTTGTCAGTAA
Organism: Gryllus bimaculatus; assembly: GCA_017312745.1. NCBI lineage: Eukaryota > Metazoa > Arthropoda > Insecta > Orthoptera > Gryllidae > Gryllus > Gryllus bimaculatus. The sequence continues at coordinate 86,071 of BOPP01000317.1, forward strand.
CTCTTTACCCATATCCCGTATATGAGTAACTTGATCCATTGAATATGAGCATCTTGAACATTGCAATAATTGCTCTATCTGGTATCAGATAGTGCGAATTTTAACGTGTCTTTCCTTAGAGCAGGATTCGGAAAAGAATTCACTCATATTCTAGCTTTCTAGGGCCAAATGTATGTGCCGGAAGACTCACAACAAATACCTATTCTATTGGTAGTTGAGTACAAAGGAGATAGAAATTGGATTATATTTCTTATGGCACTATTAATCGTAATCAGTAGCAAGAAGGTGCATGTAGCAAGATGTTAAAATGTTAGAAATGTTAATTCTAATTCACGTGATTGCACGACCAACGATTAACACAACCACCGATTCTTACTTTTGAGAAGACCTTCCTTAATTGAGCTGGAAAGGAGCTAAAGAACACTTCTATCCGCTGACACTGAAATGCTCATCTTAGTAATTGATAGAAGACTGAAACGAAATAGTACGGACTAGAGATTCTAACCTGTCAAAGAAGTAAAAGAGTGCAATCGAGAAATAACTCGACAATATAAAAGTGAGTAAAAGACATTAGGAGACACGGCGCGATGGCTGTAACGTTAGCTCTGACAGTGTACCCAAGGGCGTTGCAATCCCATCGAAGCCGGATTTTTTAAAGGGCCGAAAAATCCTTTCGTGCGCCTTCCTCGGGGGAGTAAAGCCATGTTCGTGGATTACTTGCATGTAAAAACTCAGCCTATGACGCCTTGCAGCTAAATTCAATCGCTGTTACTCGCCCAAGAAATACTCCTCTTCTCTCCTAGTTGTGAATGAGCGTAGAAATTTTGCGTTGTCAGAAGGAAGATCGGCCTGATGGCCCGTAGTCTCGCCACGTAAAATATAAGCAATTCATCAACCTTACCTCCAATTAATAGACAATTAAGAACTTCCAAAGTTCTTAGATATGAAACTCAAGTTCTCTAGAAGATCCGTAACGAACTATAATTCATTACAAGTCGCTTAATTATACTAGGAAAATGATAAACTGATTGCATTGTCGGATGATGTCCCATTACTAGCTATTAGAGGCATGGTCCGTTTTTACAGAAATAATGAGGTTGAAAGGATCAGCGTAGCGTCTATTCCTCAGAGCATTTCGAGAACTAGATGTTAATCAAGTGAAGAAATATGAAAATCAAAAATCTGCATATGGAACGTGACGCTTTCAGGCACGTACGAGTTCTTCAAAAAATTCAAAATGCAGAAACTCATATTGTCTGTATTACAAGAAACCATTTTAAAAATAACCTTATAAACTATCAAAGGTTTCAGTTTACTACAAAAAGTGTACATTGTATGTGAATGTAGTAGGTGTGTGCAATTTACGTTCCGAATCGTTTGTAAGCAGTCGAAGTGCAATAACAGTGATCTTGAAGGTAGTGGTGTTCCATAAAATATAGATCTAAAATCCGCTGTGCATTATTACATCCCATCTTCCAACGCCGTAATTGTAACTTGTAAGTCTAAATTCCCACAGTAATAACAGTTAAATTACTTGTGATTTTAATTGTCCTGTGCAATGGGTCTCGTCAGCTGACATTTCAGGGGGAATAGTAGGTATTGTTTTGAGAAAGAATACTTGTGTTTTAAATGATGACAATAGCCTACATTATTCAACGTGCAACAGAATTAGTACTATCGATCTAGTATGTGTCGTCGAATCTAGTAAATGACTTACATGAAAACGTTTCGATGACCTATTCAACGTGACCATTATCTATCACCGTATCTCGAAGATACATCGGAACATGAGGTTATTTCGAGCCGCGATGGATCTTTCGAAAAATGCATGAGCCTATATCGCAATATGAGGCAATTTTACAGTTTAAATAGTATCTAAGTCTGATTAGATATCAAATAGATGCCATCTTACTGACGAGCTTAGAAAATTATGTCCACCGTTGTGAACCATTCCAGAAAACTGACTGTAAAATAAGTAAAGGAAGCTATCTGTGTAAAATGATGAGGAGCTTTAAGACTACAAGCATTTGTTTGTATACAAGAGCCATAATACGGATGCAAACAAAATCCGTCAAATCTGCCAGAGCAAAAAGCAAGAAATAATAAAAGAAGCCAAAAAGAAATTTGAGAGGAATTTTTTCATCAATTAATTCAAACGTGAATTGATACAGAAGCTGGAAAAGAATCAACTCCATAAATGGATAAATAACAAAAATAGTACCAGCTTACTTCACTCTACACTTCTGACGGTACCAGCGTACATGCTCTTGTATATTCAAACACTATGGCTTATTTCATCAACTTAGTTGATCAGAATTATGAGACGATTTCATTAATACAAAGAAATTGAGAAAATAAACCGACTCTCAAGAAAGAAGCCACAGTAGGATTGATATAACATCTAAACGCCACCCATCACAACCGAGAACAGCAGAAGCACATATAAACTTAAAACACCATTGCCGACCCTGATGATCCCCAATATATTCATCAAGTGATGTCTCCATCCGCCATAAAACATGTTGGCAATATTATACGATCTATAGTTCACATGTATTCCCCTGAAGTGTGGTTGAAAGCTATTATGTGCCATCCGCCTAGGATAAGATAATCCCTGATACGCAGCTTATAGGCCTATGCATTAACATGTGCTTTTTGTAAACTGCTAGAAAAAAATAGTGAATCAGAACTAGGCTGGTCTGTGGAAAATACCAACCTCTTCCCCATTCACAGCGGTCCGAAAAAATCGTTCCAACATATGGATCGTCTAGCATCATAGAAAACAGCCATATACAAATGTTTTTGTTAATAATATGACACACCTGCTGTAAGCTGACATTAATAAGCTATGAGATGGTGGAGAAGACGGTCAGTGAAATTCTATAACGTCGCCAGGATTAAGGCAACTTGCAATCATTTCCAGTTCTACTAAAGAACGCTTACCAGATTAGAGTAATCGAATCCTGTCCGGACGCGCTATAAAATGTATGATGCGTCCCACAGGGTCCCAGTACTTAGTGTTACTTTATTTTTACTTATCTTAATATCTCCAGCAACTTAACCTCAGTCCATCTCATATGTATGCGGATGTTAGCATATTAGCATAACTGCAGAAATATTACAGCCATTAGAAGAAAAAGCTCAAAACACTTAGATGCAGTCATGGTTTTCAAGGAAAACCGGTCTCAAGATCTTCTAAGACCAAAATCCATTTCATAGTTTTTTAGGAAACGATCTCATAGAAGAAACATTGAATAAAATAGGACAGCATTAAGTTGTACAATAAGAATTAAAATCTAGGAATGTTGTAGACGAAAGAATACAATGTTCGCCATATCAAGAATTTAACAGAATGAGTGCACCAAAGTAATGACCTTGTCAAAAGTCATTTAGCCGATACATCGCGGGGAGCGGACTATCCGATATTAAGGAACTTATAAGCATCGTCAGACACAAATTGGATCTATGCTGTATACTATATGATCGTTAAGAAGAACATCAAGAATGTTAGATCTATATCATAATACGAGAAGACCTATGTGTTCTTTCCAAGACCAGCCAACAATGAGCATTTTTTGTGAAGGAGTTATTATCATTAGAAAAACGTAGAAGAAAACCTAATAATGGGTATACGATAAAGTGCGCCAACAAACTGAATCCGATAAATAAGAGCTGTCTCGAATCTGCATACAAACGATTATTCAAAGTACAATCATTACTTAAAAAAAGCTCTCCGAACCCTAGCTAAAGAACTATTCAACCCCTAGAAGATACAAGGAAAATACCATCCCTAAGATTACGACTGTACCTGACCTATGCCCCTGCGACAATTACGATGAAAATCACGTTATTGAATTCGACATATCCTACAAGCAGAATCACTAATCATCGTACCAAAATTAGTGCTTCAATAAGACATGAACTAGCAAAATGTGATGGTTACAATACAATTATAACTGATGCTCAAAGATTCTAAACAACATCGTAGGTTTTTTTCGCATAATAGCTTCATGTGAGTGTTCCCAAAAATTAACCGATGATTTCAGTGATATCCATGCATTATAGGCCATAGCTGAGCTCTTAAATTTCATCACAGGGGCCCAATCAAAAGATTTATGATATAACAGACTCTAAAGAGTGCTGTATCTCTATAATGAAAGTCCTACCCATTAATAATGTATGTCGAGCAATAGTGAAAATCAACCATCTTGACACTGCACGGTAAAGAATAGACGTTTGTGATACCCTCGCAGTCCTGCATTGCAGAAGATAATTGGAGATGAATAAGCTAAAGAGCAGCGCAAAGCGAAGTAGAGTGATATACCGTAGCTATCAGAATACGTCAAAGAGCCAAGAACAAATTACTGACTCGCATAAAGAATGGCAACTTAGCAGGGTGCAAATTAATCAGTTAGGACAACTTGAGATATCACCTCAGTTTCTGCAGAATGTAGGTTGTCTTAACACGAGATGATAGAGATAGGACACACAAATTTTCACACGGTACTTATGCATAGGACGATGTGATAACTGTAGCTGTTGCAAGATCCCCTTTTCAGTTAAACATTTGTTTGCCCTGAATATGAAAGTGCCAGAAAACAAACACACTAAGCTTCTCTTAAAGATCTCAAAACAAAGAGACATGGGATTATTTAAATCATTTGCTTTGTAAACGGAAATTGAAAGGTTATAACATATATAACCATATATGTCAAATTCTAATTTACTGTGTATTTTGTACTGATTGTGTATTATTAAGGTAGTCGCTAATAACTCTATGTAGTTGATGCGACTGTAAATAAATCAATTCAAATCAAAAATTTTGAAAATGTCACAGGCGCTTCATGTAAAGTACACCCAAAAATTAAAATATCTCAATCATCTCCCAAAATGGAATAACTGTCTCTTACTACTGACGCATTTAGCTAGTTTCAGCACAAAAGTTTATAATCTGCCAGAGTTTTGTGACATATACATCCATCCATAAAGACTTCCCGATTTTCGGAATGATCTACTCCGGAATGCCACCTGCCTCAAACGTAACCATTTTTGGAACAGTACTAATAGGCGTTAATCCTCACGCGTGAACGAAGATACAGCTCAAAAGAACCTGGATTTTACGACCGTAGTGGTCATTACAAAAGATGTCTTGGTTATACTTTAGTATAAAGAGGATCGCTGAGAAAATAAGAATAAAACTAAGATTTCCAAAATAATTTGGAAAAGCATAAAAAATCGAATGACTGTGTCGAAACAAAATTTTGTATATGCACAAAACTGAAATTGTATTGATAAAATCACATCTTCCTATCCAAGAAAGAGTTTTCTCCCAAAAATTAGACCTATAACAAAGTGACTTCTATTGTTTTTGAAGTAAGTCATCATGAAAAATTGTAATATTTTTATTGATTAAAATCCTTTCAGGAAAAAGAGGAAACTAAAAAATAACGAAATCCACCAGTAAAACGAATAAATACTTTTTTACCGTAATTTTACTACCACACGTCAGTTGGGAGACCATTGCTGAGATACATTATGAAGACAAACAAGTAAACGTTTCCTTTTCTCGTTCCCTACATAGTGAGTTTGAATAAAGTTATATAATGCTACAGGACAGGGCCGAAATTTTGAGAGAAAAAGTCGTTTTGTAGGACCCTATTATCGAAAAAATTGATTTTTATTTTTCCTAGATGCGATGTATTGCTTTATCACATACATGTACTCAAAATTATCGATTTGGGAGTTCTTGGTAAAAAAAAAGCATTTTTTTTCAATACGTGTCTCTTCTTGAACAACAATAGCGCATAAAACTTGACTTATATACGTTTTTATTTCACGTAATTTTCAATTACAAGTATAAAGTGACTATATTATAAATTCACAGCGACACTAAAAATTCAATATAGCAGTGTAAATGCATCGCTTTTAACACAAGATTCCATAGCTTTTGGAAAATGACTCTTGCCGATCAGCAGTGCTGGAGTTCAAATACGAACCTGGGCAAATATTTTTTCTTTCTTTATTTTTTTTTTACAGAATAGAACATAACACATTAAATTCAAGGCCAGAAAGCTATTTTCATTTCAACATTTGAATTTTCAAAACATTAAAGATGGGTATTTTTGCAAACCAGCCGCGCAGCTTGGTTAGGTGTTTTTCAAGTGATTGTTGACGTGTAAAATAGAAATTGCAATGTGATCACATTACGTAACCGTTACCAAAAATACATGGAAGTATTATTGTAGTACTACTAGTTTAATAATGAAGTATTGTTTTAACATCCTCAATTATATTGTTTATAGGCCAGTTTTACTAATCTGAGATTTTGCGTATTTGCGTATTTGCCAGAGCACATTTTCAATGTGGAAGGACCAAGAAAAATTACAATTTCCACTCGCTCTAGCGCTTCTGATATCAATCAATTAGAAGCAATGTTACAATAGCACAGTGCAACAATAGTAATGTTATACCTGTAAAAGAAAAAATTCAATATATGTGGTAAATACTCAACGAAGTATTTATCATCGAATACTACGAGTATTTTCTACATCTACTCTTTTTCAAGTTTCGCGAGTTTCGTTTTTAATTTGTTTATTTTAAATGATTCAGCAAATTATATATTTCTGCAGAGAGACGTTGAAATGTATAAAGTCGTAGGACAGAGATATCTTAGATTTGGAAACATGACGTGTTTATCATAAGTTTTTGTGAAATGGGATGGAAGTAAAAATGTTATTTTAAGCTCTAATTTATAAGTGAAAAGGTATTTCAAATGTATTGCTGAACTCATATTTGTAGGTTCTGCTTAGAATCTGTCTTGAATAAAACAAATCCTTCCATTTTTACGTGTATCAGCAATTTTTTACATATCAAATTACACGTACATTTTGCGAAAACCTTCCCAGAATATAAAACCTCCTTGAAACTTCAGTTCGGTTGTGGAAACGGTTTCGCAACGCGCCAAGCGCCTCGCGCCTCCGCCGCTCGTTAGCGCATTCGCGCGTCATCGGGCGCTCAGTCAGCGACAGCCCTCCTTCGCGGCCGTTGTGGCTCTCGCACCAGCGCCGCCCCCTGACGCCGTCTGAGCCTCTGATCCGCTCCTGGCTCCTTCGCCCCTTCGCCTTTCATTGACATTAGCAGGAATACGATGTCTTTGCCCTCATCTCCACCTTCACAGCCACCACGGAAGCCATCGCAATTGGCTTGTTTACACCTATCGCCGTCTCTGCAGCATCTGCAACGCTCCTCTCTGCTGGATATCCATCTCCGCCTCTGCTTCCCTCTTCACGCTCCACACGGCCATTGGCTCTGCACCCATCGCCAAATATGCAGCCACCAACACCACAGACACTGTCTCGACAAAATGACGGAGGAACGCCTCAGTGATGTCTCGGACCAACAAGTTTTGTTTGAGCTCGTCAGCCAGAACGTTTTCGATTTTATACCCTTGGAATGTCCATCCTGCTGAAGCAACCATGGTAGCATCCTTTGTTTCCTAATCCTTCTTTCTTTGCAAGTTTCTTAATCCACTTAAAATTAACATGTCCACGGTCATCCACAGCACCAATGGTAATTGATAGGCGCGTCAACGATTCAGCGTGATTGCGTGCGCGAGCGCGTGCCCGAGTATACGTAAGTTAATTATGTCGTAAAATCAGAACCAACTATTTAAATCATTCCTCTAGAACTATCTTATTTTTTAAAGAATGCAAATACAGTTCCATTCTCAAAGCACAAAATATTGAAGAAGTTGTCCACTGTTTCTCCGATTAATTCGAGGCAATCGCCGGAGAAGTGGCTTGAAATGAAGACCGGACCGCGCGGAATCTCTGCATCCTCAGCATTGCTCGCTCTTCTCTACCTTACACACACGCACACTTACACGCTCAACACTATTATACACGTTGAGAGGCCAAGGGGGATCTTAGAGATTGTCCCCTTTGGGATTGATGTCCTGGAAGACCTGGACGTGATGACGTGTAGGTCACGTTTCAGCTGCATATGAACATCGCCACCGCCCGGTATATAAATTGCACTACACTTAGAGTACTAATGACCGTAGTAGTTGACGCGCTACGAATCAACAATCAATCATGTAGAACATGAATATCCTTCTGAGCGTGTCTTTCTCTCGTCTTATAAGTGAAACTGTTCCGGAAATATATAATTTTTAATGCATAAGTAGCATACACCAACCATCAGGGATTTTAGTTCTTCAGGAACGCAAACTAAAAGCCGTTTAGTGAGTTCAGCATGTTAGAATTATTAACGGTTGAAAAAAGTTTCTAGACTAAATCGAAGGTGTGATGTCGACGAGGAAAGTAAAGTAAATCAAAATCAAATATTTTCTCAATATCCTAGACACTATTCTTTCGACCAACATTATGTGATTGCATATAAACCTGGAAGCAAAAACCTGGAAGCATTCCACCTCTACAAAAAATTGAAAAGAAAATTGTAAAACCTGAAACTTCATAGCCTTTGTGAGTAGTTTTGAAATAATAAGACTACATACGGAACTTTTTCACAAGTTTGGGCAAGGTATGAGGTAGAAATACAAAAAAACAAATAACTTCAAAACACATCACAGTATATGCTAACTAAGGCGTATTCTAATGTGCATTATATTTCATTGATAGTTGAATGATACAAAATGATACTGGTTGTCAGTTGCGACACGTCCAGAGCCATAACCCACGTCGCCCTCGCGTGCTGCGCAGGGACTCCGCAGGGGCGCCGCACCGTGCGTGTCGCCGTGCTTGTCGCCGTGCGTGTCACCGTGCGTTTCGCCGTGCGTCTCGCCGTGCCTGTCACCGTGCGTGTTGCCGTGCGCGTCGCCGTGCGTATCGCCGTGCGTGTCGCCGTGCGTGTAACCGTGCTTGTCGCCGTGCGTGTAGCCGTGCTTGTCGCCGTGCGTGTAGCCGTGCTTGTCGCCGTGCGTGTCGCCGTGCGTGTAGCCGTGCTTGTCGCCGTGCGTGTCGCCGTGCGTGTCGCCGTGCGTGTAGCCGTGCGTGTCGCCTTAGGTGTCGCCGTGCTTGTCGCCGTGCGTGTAGCCGTGCATGTCGCCGTGCGTGTCGCCGTGCGTGTCACCGTGCGTGTCGCCGGGCTCCCGGGCATCAACAGCCGCCGCGCGTCGCCCGGAGGAGCGCGGAGGGGTCCGTCTGATCGCCCCTGGCCGTGAGCTCGATATGATGAACCATATCCGGTGGCCGCTTCCTTAATTTGGGCCGGCGCTAGCCCATTATTCTAATGCGCCGGTCATGGCGGCGGCGACGGCGGCCAGCTCGCGCTCCAGATTTGCAAATAGAAGGAGGGACGGCGCGGGCGGGCGCGATGGGACGGGCGCGGCGCGACCGATCTCACCGCACTCAACGGGAGCGGAGCGACCTCAAACAGCGGCGAGTAGTAACGCCCTTTGGTGCATAAAGGAATCCTGCTGTCAGGGAGAAGGGTGGCCAGGAAGATGAAGGCAAACGCGAATCTGGTAGTCAGGAATTTGGATGATCTAATGTCTAATAAAATGCGGGAAGAGATTGTTTTCTACACTACAATCGCAATACCAAACTGTCGAGGATTGGGGACATTTTTCAGTTTTGATCATACTACTGCAATACAATCCTCTGCACTGGCGACAATGAAATAACTGAAACTGAAACTGTGCAGTTACTAAAGAAGAACGACCAACTTTGTCTTTTTGAAAATTTAATGTTAAGAGAAGAAAAATAGGAAGGAAGAAGTCCTCAATTCCTTCAGGAATTAAAAATATTTACACTTAATATCAAACACAAGTCCCACAAATGTTTATCAATCAGAAGTGAATCTTTCTATTCCTACAATAAAGTACAACGAAATGAAATTAATAGTGATTACTTGCTTGATTTGTTTCTGGGCGAGTCAAATGTTATGATCATTACTCCCTCAGGCGTAGTGCATGATTTATTTCGGGAGAAGGCGACGTTCCTTCACCGCTAGAACGTGAGTTCCGGAGACAGGTCTGTCTGCGGGCTTTGCCTACCGGGTATCTCAGAGGGTACAGACCCAATCGGAACAAGATCGAGGTTTCGGACTGGTCTCCTGACAAGGTGGTTGTTTCATGCTTATAAGAGCAGGTGTGTGTGTGTGTGTGCGTGTGTGTATGTGTGTGTATATGTGTGTGTGTGCGAGGGAAGAGAGAGAGAGGGGGGGGAGAAGAGGGGGCAATGATGGCGGAAAAAATCGTATGCGATCTGAAGTACGTTGAACGTGAAGGAACTGCTCTGGCTATCGCCTGGTATTGGTCAACGAAACCGCACAAAACCAGCGAACAGAGCAGTCACCCGCTCGGATTCTCCATCAGAGAGCGGCGGAAGTCGACGTAGCCATCCACCAACGCCAATCCGCCAGCATCTGGCTTATTATTGAGTGTGGCTGGCGTGCGCTCCTGCGCCCGCCCAACTGGTTTCTCCTAATTTCCAGCCCCGTCTTTGTTCCCAGCTTCTTCTCCGCCCGGGCCCTGTCACCGCCGCCTCTGCGGCCACCCCAGGGTTTGGACTTTCGGTGGCCCCCTTGATCGTGTCTTGGACTGACTTCTCGTAGTCCCCCTCCCTCTCTTCCCTTAACAATTCTTGCTACTACTCTTCTTCCCTTGTCTTCGAGCCTCTCTGTTCCCGCAACTCAACCAACGCTTTTTTGGAGCATTGACTGAATTATGAGTATTTCGTGGCGTAGATTTTTATTTGCATCAGTGCTTGGACTCGCCGTGATGGTTCATCGATAGATGATAACAGACGGTTTTCATTTTGTCCTAGCTTAAAATTATTACGTATTGCCAAGATATCAACTAAGTGTAATTTAGCGTCACAAAACAGCTGTAAAGTTAATTCTATGATTTGAATCACAAGCACCTAATGTCGTTTAATTTTTTAAAAGAAAGAATGTTGTGTGTTCCGCGCCATTCAGTGAAGGGTCTATTTTTTATTGTATTTCTATATTGGATGCATTTTATAAATACGGTGCCCGTTTTTAAGGTAGAATTGTACATTGTTGAAAACAAAGGTCCTGGTAAGGGAACATTCAGCACGTTCAGCCACACTCTTCCTTCGCAACTCATCTACCGAATTTCTCGTCGCATTGCTGCCCGACCCCCTGCCCGAGGAGCGCATCGGAAGCCCCGGGCTCCCGCGCTGCTGGGGCTTCGGGACACTCGACCGCGTTCGGCTCGGGTTCGCGGTGGCCGCCCCCGCCGCACCTGTTGCCTGCACCACCCCACCTCGGCGCCCACCACGCCCGCCCCGGCGGAGACGTCTAGCAGGCTGTCGCTCTGGGAATAGAAGCACGCGGCACACAGTCCTGGAATCATCCCCGGATTCACCAAGTACTACTCCCATATAGTTCCAAATAAATTCCATCATCTCTACACAATAACAAAGACGATGGTGACTGATATATTCATACACGACAACAGACGATGAGTCTTAGGCCTTTATGACTTTCTCTTTTCTGACAAGTGCCGAAAGTGCTGGTTAAAGGTTGACGTAAATTGTTTGGATCATACGAGGATCATGAGAGATAACGATAGAAAGAAATGACGGGGTTAAATGAGACGCTGGTTGTCTCAATAGCCAACCAAGCTTCAATCACTGCGGAAAATATCCTGAGTCTTAGGCGAGACTGAAACCTGGAGCTCTCCGCGCATTTGAACAGTGCGACCAGATGCAGGCACAATCCAGATAAATTGTGCTAATAAAACATTAAATGTGTTCAGTGGTCTCACAATCATTGACTGCTCCCTTCCCGTGAAGGGCTGGGCCGTGCGCGTCGGACGCCGTCGCGTCAGCTGAGGGCGACAGCGGCCGGGGGCGAGGCGACGCTCTGGCGCTATTTGCGCCACCGACTGCACCCCTTGTCGGGAGCGGAGGCGCCCGCGACCGCAACCACCGCCGCCGCAGCCCGACCCCGCTCCGCTCCGCTCCGCTCCGCTCCGCTCCGCTCTGCTCCGTCTTCCCCTGTCTCCGATACCTCGTCGAAAAGCGACACCCGTCGACGCTGACGCTCCTCGGAAGACTGCGCCTCTAGCCGCGAGACGCACCGGG
>BOPP01000317.1:104116-121082 GCA_017312745.1 Gryllus bimaculatus
TGTTTTTTCTCTTGGAAGCTCTGTGCAATGTACTCAGTAAGCCTTAGCAGCTGGTGAGTGCAGGAGTTCCAGAAATCCGTGATTAAATCCTTAATGCTTTTGCCGCAACTGCTAATGATTTCCGGGCTAATTTGTAGCTCTATAGCGTCCCATATTTCTTGCGGCCCGGGGGATAACATACGGTTGTGACGCGAGAGCACGGCCAAGGCCAAGGAAGGGGAAGGGAAAAGAGGGCAGGGGAAGGGGAAGGGAGTTCCGGCTGCCCTCAGCCCGCCGCGCTAGATGCAGAGAGCGGCTTTAACATTGCTTGCGATATATCAAATTCATAGGTCGGTACAACGTATTTGTGTTCTTGCAGACGTCTGATATTTCCACATACTCGTTTGTTTTTTCTTCGAACCGAAAGCACGTAGAGGATTTTTTCATGTAACGTTTTACTATATTACAACACGAATACACAATGATGGATAAGTCAATAGAGTTTTGAAGGTTTTCCTGATATTCCAAGCATGCATGAAGGTCTGTTCGCCTTTGACACACCCCACACGAAAGAGCACTTCACGCCACACAACCAGTAAGGTTATTCAATATATAAAAAGAAGTTCGATAATAGAACGTAAACAAAGTGAAAGGAATTATCATAATATTCCAGGAAATACACACTGGAATTTATGTGAAATCTGTAGCATAATAATGTCTCCCCAATAAACATTTTCTTGCATAATGTGGCTGTTTACTCACCTCCCAGTGGCTGAAGACGAGCTGCGGGCTGGCCAGGCCGGACGTCTGCTTGCGGATCTCGGGCGCGAAGGCGAAGCTCTCCACCACGGGCAGCGCGGCCTCCACGCAGAAGCTGGCCGAGCCCTCCAGCGCGTCTCCGTGCAGCACGCGCCCGTGCCTCCGCGCCAGCACTGCGTACACCTTGCCTGCGCACACCACAAAACCCCCCCACTGCACTCAGCGAGGAACTGCCAATTTTTTTTTCAATTGGACATTCTTTTTCTGAAGCTCACATACACGACAATTTAAGCGGCAAATACATAGATTCGACTTGTGGTAAGAATCGCCGACTTCGGGTATTGCAAATTACGTAATTCCATGGACGATCATCACTCGCGATTCTCCCACTCCCACGCACGCGCTTCAACGGCCGGCAGTGGCAAGGAAACTCCGACTTCGGCCTCAGAGCAACGTAGGGCCCCGTGTATCAGGTAATCCACAATCGCAGCTGGTTAAATGCAAATGAACGTCATTTTTGTACTCTTGCTATCTTACTATCTGTTCTAACCTATACTCGTTACATTGTATTCACGTCTTCTATTCACATCCACATACCTTAGCTCATAGAAAAAATATACTGGTAACAGTGGATTAGGCGAAGCTACCAGACATTCATTTTTATATTACCATTTATTTATTTATTACACATACTTATTTTAACCTGACACTGAGTCCATTTGATCTAATTAATTGATTTTAGCTTGAAAATACCAATCTTGTTTACAATAACTTGACTCATTATTCCATCTCTAAACTAACATCCAACCCAACATTTCAACTTCCGAAAATACAGATATAAATTATCTTTGTCCATATATGCTTCATTATTTTAACTAAATGGTATATTGTAATATTAAATTTGACCACAAAGAACCCTTTCATTTACGTACGTAAGTCGCAATATTTTCTTAAATAAGTGTGTAGGAAATGTAGATTGTGTCGTAAAATGTCATAGTTGTATCATTGACAAGAATTTTAGAGAAAACTGTACTGTTATGCTTGAATGACAGTTTACCTACATCAGTAGAGAGTTCTGTCAAATATAAGCCTTGATCTTCTCAAAACGAGGACATCATGCATTTGGCTAGTCACAATTCGGAGTCATGTTCTCAAGTCTACAAGACAGGATAATAGTGAAAACGATTAATTCTTATATTTGAGGTCATCCGGTTGATTGAAAACAACTAAATTGCTTAAAGATTGAAAAAAATGTATGAATGAACTACAGTAATGTTGGGGAGAATCAATCTGTAAAAACGTTCTAGAACACACCTATTTGCGAACTTGCTATTTGCGTATTCAAGATATAATATGGATTATAAACTAAAAAGTTAATATCAAAATTACACAGAACACGAATGTTTAAAAAGCACACAAAAAGTAGTCCATTAAAGAGACACTTATTTTGTTTCTCCAATAACATAGGTTTCGTCATCTACATCTCCGCCAGCACTGTTAAAACCGTTGAACGAGACCCACCACTAGCAAATTGCTCCACTTTCAGCAAACGGCTCTCGCAATCACACGGTGGAAGTAGTCCGCCATTACAAATTCCACCTGGCTAACAAAAGAGGTCTTGTACGCAGTCCGTCAGGTTCCCGGCGGCGGCGACGCCTGTTCCTGGAAGGGCCAGAGATTCACTCAGGTGGCGACCCCGCAGGCAGCGAACGCAGCGTCGGGCTGGCCGTTCGACCAGGTGGACGGGAGGCCCCGAGGCCAGCAGCCAACGCGGCCCACCACCCTTAGAGCAACTGGGCGTACACCAGGAGACCCGGCTTCGTAAACCGGTCGCGGTGGCAATTGTTTGAACACATTTAATAATTTCAATATGGAATATTGCCATAAAGCCATGCACTGTATTAAATAACACTTTTACTTATATTGTAGGTTTTTAAACCCATCAAAAGCAGATAGAATTTTTCACTTGTCGTATTCAAGAGATCTCCTATAATCAATGCAGAAGCTGGGCAATTTTGGACCCGGGGCAATGTTGAAACGTGCCCCTGGAAAAATTAAAAGGTGGAATTTGAATCAAGAAATGATAAGAGTTATTTTATTTTCATTCGGAACATTCAATGCCAACAATCATTGAAAATACATGACCAATATCTGTATAATAAATATAATTTTGCAAAAATGTCTGTTAAAATATCTTTAATGTTACAAGACGAAATTATGAAGGCTTAAAAATATTTCAATGACAGCATTGTTTTGTAAAATTTTCATAACTGTCTCATATTTCTCAATTTACAGAATCCTATAATATAGTAATTCATGACAATAACTACATAAGGTAAAAAATTAATTCAAAATTTAAAGATAGAAGACTACTGCACGGCGACATATAAAATTATGACAACGATTTTCTTGAGCTTTAATTTCTTTTTCAAATTGTTAATCCTTTTGCTCCTTGATTTGAGGGACCGCGAGTGATCGCGCGGTCCGCCAAAGCCTAGCGCCGGCTCTGCCCGCACTCACATCTTACTATACGTTGACAAAACAAACCTCACCCTGGAATTACGAACAGAGAACGCATTAACATCGCCTTCAGTTATTTCAAATGGCCTAGCTGCAGTTGAGAACACAGGGACGGCAATGTAAAGAAGTAGCCAGGATGAACGAATAAATGTGAAATTACATAGATTCCGCAGTTGCTTTCTTCATCAAACAAAATTTGATATCCCTTGCAAATATTTTTATAGAGACCTAAGGATACGTAGCGCTAATGAATAATAAACTTCGTAAATAATAATGTGAATATACTTTCAATGGTTGCCCGTGACTAAATTTTGTTCCCTGAAAATACAGCTTAATTTTCATGGGAAAAAAGTCACAAATTTTTTCTTTTATTGGTGTATGTAATAAAGATTTTAAATCATTTGATTGACTTGAATAACCTTATCCTCTTTGTTGTTTTTCAGGCCGTAAACGATTTAGGGTGTGCAATGGAAGGAAGAGAAACTGATGGCCGCGCCCCTCGGGCCTCGCCCCTCGGGCCTCGCGCGTCAGATGCGAACAGGAAACGCTGAGCATCCGCCCGAGGACATGGGTCGTAGTGCAGGTTTCGTCCACGAGGGAAAGAACCACACGGCGATCGGCAAACGGCAAACTGACCGTGTGGAAATGGACTTTGTGAACTAAAACTGCCTTACACCATTCATTTAAAATTAATGAACCAGCGGTTGGCAAGGCATTCATTGTTAAGATCGTTTCCAATTATGTGCTTCCAAGTATTAAATAGTTTTTTTAGCCGTGGTAAAGACTAACAAAATAAGTTGTCTTCTCAGATGAACGAACTTCACCAAAAACGTTCTTTATCTCCTTTTTCTTTGACATAAATTTTTACAAATTCCTACCTACGTGAAAAGAATAATAAATAAATAAAATAAAGGACAGAAATAATAATGTTTCTATTTATAATTTCTCTAATTGGACCTCAATCCAAACTAATACTTTGTCAGTATTACCATTATTCGCATCTCATTTGTAAGCAGTGGATTTTTAGGCACCAAAGATAGTAAAAATAGGCAGGCAAAATGGGTACTTACAAACATAAAATATGCATCAAATCGGTATAAAAAAATCCAATATAGATTCAAATAGCACTGATAATTTATTAATCTGCGCTAATGATGCAATAAGAGAAATGTCATTACTCAAAATAATTCTATAATTTATGTGTGACTATGACAATGAACAACTCGATATTTCTACATATACTCCAAAGTGAACTATCTATTGTTCGAAAGGATATTAGAGTAGACGAAACCCCATCACTCTTATAAAAAAAATTTAAAAAAGTGGGATTACAATGTGCCCACGCTCACACCGCTTCTCCGAAAAGTCAACTCACTAAAAGTGCTTGGCCACGCAAAACGCCTTCAAACAACACGACTACCCCTCACGGTTTCTGCACGGCCTTCGAAGTTCGAAAAAAACCTATCTCTCATGGTAAAACATAACACAGAATTGCGGATGATAGTTCATCTTTTCTGCACTCTGGTGAATAAATTTGGAAAAAACTCACGCTTTATACAATAATTCATTTTTTATTAAGTGACAACCAATACAAGAATACAAAATGTTCGTTAAAATAGGCGAGAGAGAGGCATTTATACTAAACAAGCATTTATTAGGCAAAGAATCATTTACTACACAAACCAGCATTATTAGGTATATACAATACGCACATAATACTCCAATTCCCCCAAATTGAAATTTAATCTAAAATATTGTATTTCAAGTTAGAAGAAAGAAAATAGACATACAGGAAAAAATCCGCAGCTTAATAAAAAGTTATTCAATAGATACAACTCTTTAAATTATCACTTTCATGTGTAGATAATTCACAATCAAAAATGTTGAATGATCACTGACTTAGAAAGTGACATTCATTGTAGTAGTATCTACAATACATGACGGATAATCATTTAAAACTTCGAGTTAATAATGTAATTAGACATCTTCAAAAATGTAAACAGAAAATTCAACCAATTAAAATAATTATATTGTATACTTGAATCGCAAATTAATTAAAAGTATTAATCATTTCAAACAGTTCAATGAGGCCGAAAAAATGTTTTCCAACGTCAGGAGGCTCCCCTGCACATATATCCAAGCCCTGGATTGAGTGTGCAAATAGTGCCTGTTGTTGCGATGTGCAGGTGTTTCTCGCTGCCCGGCGAGTCGCCTCTAGCGCGGCACTCGGAAAGGATCGCGGCCGTATTCAAACCCACGCGCCTGTCGCACCGCCACGGCCCGCCGAGCCAGGGAACCTGTTTGGAGCCTTGGAGTATTTTGAGCCGCGAAACGGAAAATGAAACCGGCCCTCTCCGAGCGCAGCCTCTGCCGCGCGCCCCCTGGCTCCGCGGGGTGCTGGCTTCGCAACCCACACCAAAAACCACGAGGAATTTGGCGGTGGGCGAAACGAGATCGCGGCAGATGTTCATGAGAGCTCCCGTTTCCACTGCCAGCTTCCTACGTCTGCATTCATGTGTCCATCGTTCTTTCCTCCTTGGCCTTGGCCAGTTCACCGAATCGTCGAGACTAAGCTTCGGCGTCACTTCCAGCAACCCAACACTTTACAATGCAATCGATGGCGCATCATCGTCAATAGCCGAGCTATCTGTTAAATGCACCTTCACATATACGATACGACACATTAAAAGAAATTCTTTATCTGTCTTCCAATTTTAACGACGATTGTAAGGGCAGCGATGACGTACACTGGTTACTGTCATGCACGGAACCTTGGATTTAAAGCACAGGACACCAAGAGTACACATAATTTGAATGCTCCCTCATTTTTAAAATAATAAAAGGGGACCGAAAAACGCTACACTAAAACTGCATAGTCAAAAGCTTTATACTTTGCCCATGGCCGAGCCTCCCGGAAATCGCCAGTTCCCTTGTTTTTGCCTCGCGGCTTCCGGCGATTTATGTTCGCCTGTCGAAAGATCCCACAGGATGCCCACTCTTTTCCTGAAACAAATTTACCTGATTTTTACTAGTTTTTCAGTGCTTTTAAAAACTTTTCCACCGATAAGATCGGTAGGTCTTTCACACTATTAAAATAATTAAAGCAAGACTGACACTAATTTGTCAACTCCGATTTCACCGTGATAAAGAAAAATAAAAAAGAAAAATTCTCAACAAATAAAAACTGAATTTCTATTATTTAAAAAAGGAATAATATCTATGGGAGTCTTCTACAATTTCTCTGATTTTCTCCAAGTTTACCAGAGCAATGAAATTCCTTGATTTTTCCTGTTATTCCATGTTTTCCAGAAAGAGGCTGGTGGAACAGTAGTTCCCATCGAGTTCCCCGGGGCCAGGGCCGGAGTTTGAGGCCGTGCGTGGGAGACGCGGCCGTCGGCCGGACTGGAGCCGTCGGCCGGCCGCCCGCTCGCCTGCATCTTGCGACTGGCGAACATAAATCGCCGGAAGTCGCGAGGCAGAAGCAAGGGCACTGGCGATTGCCCGGAGGCTCGGCCATGGGCTGTGGAGGGGCGTTGCCGAACGCCGCCCTGGGAGAGCGACACACACCCGCAGTCCTTCGCGTGTTCAGGCAACAACTTCGTGGTTAAACGCGTTCAACATTACAAAAACTGTTCTGTCATTGTTGACCATTAACAAAAAAGCACGATGGATGAAGCTGTGAATGAGATTAAACAAATTTATAATTTTCATTTCAAATTCACACAAATTAGAGAGTGCACTCAATCCAAATGACGTTTGAAAGAAGAAGCATGAAGATGCTGGCAGATTTCTTTGCGAATCACGAATAGCGCCACCGGGACAAGAAAAACAGATCACAATCCATTCTCTCTTTTGCTCTCTTACGCTCTTAACGAGAAACTGAATTTAAAAAAAAAGTCGCATCAATACTTGAATATATTCGGATCAAACATCTCGTTATATACTATTCTTATACTACATATTTGTATAACAATAATGTGATTTCAATTTAATTAGAGGTAATTCATTTAGAAGCGGACATATCTGAACTCAACTTGATGTATATCAAATTCTCTTACTTGACGCCGACTGCAGGTTTGGAGAAGAAGAAAAAAATAAGGAAACTACCAGACAAGATTATAATTTACTGTATTCTAATAATTCAATTTGCTTCCAATTAATGTTCAGTCACCAATACATTTATTTTCCTGCATATTTACAATCCAAGCATTGCTATGAATCAGCAGTCCAACAGTTTTCATTCACAACGAACACCATTTTGCAAATTGAATCTGTCACCGCCATCTCACCTTGAATCGTACAAAAAGCTTCGCGCAGATAGCTCCGATTCACGATTCCGAACTCGTGGATTTTTTGCGCACCTCGTGTGAATGGAGGAGGTTTGACCCTGGCGGCGGCCGAGACATCGAAACCTTATTTATTTCTTCCTTCATTCCGAGATAGCACACCTGCCGGCGAAGTTTTCATACGGATCTGCGCGGAGGGCCCCTCGGCGCCCCTCGAAATGGAAAGTCGGGAGCGGCGTGGTGGGCGGGGCCACAGGGCGCGAGGCAGGGCAGCTGCGGGGGCTGGGATGCTGCAATGACGGAGCCCGCTCCGTGGGAATGGTGGTGATGGGAGAAGTGACGGACTTGTGGATGTTGGTAGAAATGATTGATGTGGGCGCGTTATTTGT
Source organism: Gryllus bimaculatus (assembly GCA_017312745.1). Lineage (NCBI taxonomy): Eukaryota > Metazoa > Arthropoda > Insecta > Orthoptera > Gryllidae > Gryllus > Gryllus bimaculatus. Next base: position 112,050 of record BOPP01000317.1, read on the forward strand.
AATATTTTCGTCAAATCCACGGCGCCAATACCCATGATGACGATGAGAAGTACGTTGACGATGGTGGTGGCAGTATGGTGATAGGTGGTTGGTGATATTGTTGATAGTAATGTTGTTATGGAGTCAACAGTGAGACTGATGAAATGTCATAGTAGTTCATGGTGATGCCTCGTCCTGACAGCTCTGGAAATGGAAAGTTGGAAAATGCGGTAAAGACAGGAGTGATGTCTTTTCTCTCGTTCCTCTACATCAAAAAGGCTTCCCGATCGCGATCACTACCCTAAGTTTAGTTTCGTCTACCACGCTTGCAAACATAGAACGGAAGTGAGCACTCCCTTCTACGGCAGCTAATTCCAAAACAGAGTAATGACGCGAAAGCCAATTTACGGTAATAAGCTACTTCGCATTGCAGTGGAGGTATCAACGGCAAGAAACAGAGTTTTTACTGTCTTTTGAGGATAGACATCAGTTAACTAGCTGTACTATATTAAATATGAGGAGATCTTTTCAAGAATGCTTTCTTTCAATCTCTTTTCCATGGAAATCTCCATCTGTGATTCAACTAATTAGATGGATATTTTTTTCCGCTACGAGAAAACTACTTATTTAAAAGTTCCAGTATGTAAATAAAAAGAGATGTTTTAGTACATAAAAATCGATTTCATCACAAGTGCACGTGCTTTTTCTTTCCTACTTACTAAATTCGTAAATCTCGTGCGTTCTACATGTTTATATTAAAGGAAAATGCACCATTAAACTAATTCTAAATTTGTTATTTTCCTCGCCCGGCGATAAACCTGCCTCTGCACAGTTTAATTTTTTTAAGATATATTTGGGAACTGCATATTACGAATGTAATATTCCAAGTAATGTTCTTTATTTTACTATCTCGTATACAACATATATACTACTAGCAGTAGTACCACAATTTTAAACAGTTGCTATGAAATAGAGAAAAAGGACATCCTCCATAAAAATATACTATACAGGAGAAATTTTATTTTCTTCAGAATTTGTTTAAGAAGAGACCAGTTTGACAGGATGGAGAAAAAATAAAATTCATCCAGGTGATGGGAGACAGAAGAGAAGAGAGAGAGAGAGAAAGGAGAGAGTCTGATAAAGTCATTTACACATGAGCCAACTGTAAACGTACGCACTGACGAATTGATTGCGTGGACATAACTTGCGGTTGTGTTGCCAGCAGTCGCTGTCCCTTCTTATAGTAATCGGGAAGAGCGGCCCCACCCTGCGCCTGGCCTCTCGGAACGTGCGCCGAAGGCTAGAACGCGGCCCCTCGCTCGGCGGGCAACCTGCAGCAGTGAGCGACGCGGGCGAGGCGGCAGGGCCGGCCCTAACCATATGTTAATGCTGCCGCCTTCGCCGCCTGACCGATTACCTCGGCCCGGCCTGGCCCCGCCGGGGTGCCATTTGTGGGGAAAAGGGTCGAAAGCGAAGGCGCGCCGGGCCTAATTTACGGTTCGCTTCTCAATAACTACGCGAATGAATGCGACTTCTGTGCATCCGGATTTGCGGTCTAGGAGTGACATCATTTGTCTCCAGGGTACGTATGGGGTCTGTAATTTATCCTAACCTCACTGACGGTTTTCATTATAAAATCTCCCAATAGAACAAGTGAGAAAAGAAAAGGATTATTGGTGTCTTAAAGATATCTCAAATTAATTGATGTGAAAAATACGGAACAGAATACTCAAATGCGTATTTTGGGGTTAGTAAATATTTCCTTCGTTTCCGATACTGCGAATTATAAAGAAAACATATGTAAGGAGATTTACAAATTTCACATCTTCTTGACGATTAGAACTTATGACGTTTCGACGGTTTATGCATACGGATATGTAAGAGATGTGACCAGTAACTTGTGTCGCCTCGCCAGCAAGCATTCAGCTAACGGGCTACGTGTTCGATAGTCCTTACATCTGCAAACTTTTCCAAATAACGAATTCGCTGACATAATTTCGCGACCCAATTATCTTCAAATTGAACTAGAGTCGGGCTAAGTTTAAGGCAGGCAGAAGGATCATTTCCGGGGAAATTTCTGACAAGCAGATTCTCCAAGGAAATCTTATTTGACCTCGTCCAACCACTGCCGGGCGCAAGACGTAACAGCTGAAGATTCCGATGAGCTCCTGAAAGTTCCGGGTGAGAACTGGATCCAAAACTAAATAGTAAAGCTACTTTTAAAAGATTTACTTTTCCATCCAATTAGCCAATATCATAACTATTTCCGACTTTACAGTAGTCGAAGAGTACAAAATGCAATTCCTTCAAAAACGTGTGTTTGGGTACAAAAAGGACATTTTTTTTTACAAATACTAATATGTGACATTCAAATTTCATTTTGTGACGCTACAACAACACACACTTTATTGCATCAGTAAAGTGTACCTAAAAATACTGTAATTTCTGTCCTTATCAACATATTTCAGCCGTGAGTTGTAACACTCATTACCAATTGTAACGCTTAAGACGCGAACATTTAATTCATTTAAAGCTAATACGCCAAGAAACCGCGCCAAACAATGAGAAGTAATTAAGAGAATGTGAAACTCCTGGGACGCGGCATTCCCACTTTTGTATTACAACTTCATAAGTCCTCAAAGCTTCTACCAGAATAAAACAAAGGGGGAAATTCTAATATCAAAAATTTGTAAAAAAAAACGCAAAAGTACTCACATTTTCAAAAATGTACACGACTTTATTTAAAGAAAGAAATTGAAGAACATATTTAATTAAGTAAAAAATCTCCAGCATCAATATTGTAGTTTTGCAATGTCAAGTTTTTCAATTTTTGAAAATTTAGGGAGTTTACCGAAAATGGAACTTGTACAATTTTTCTAAGCCTTCTGTTTTCCATACGTGTGAGTGGGTGGGTGTGGGGGGGGGGGATTGAAGAAATGCATTGAAGCCATTTATGAGAATTTTGTTTTTACAAATAGCATTAATATAAAGTATAAATTTTGCCAAATCACTTATGTTTCATTAAAGAAATGTACATGGCCTTTTTTAGATATCTAATTCTTTAGTAAAAATTTCATTCATGACAAACACATCTATCTTCAATATTGTACCTTTGCAATGTTACTGTTTTGCACAATTTGGAAAATACTGAGTTTTCGCCGAAAATGAGATCATCATCAATTTTTATACCATCCATTAAAACACAGGAGAAAATTTAAAGCAAACGTTTGAAGATGTTTTTGAGAAAATAATAGTTTAAAAAATATTTCACGCAAAAACTATTCACATTTTCGAAAAATTGAACTTGTACTTGATGCCTTAAAAATTGAACCTGTATCTATATTTGTTGAACATTGAGGAATAAAATTGTATCTACATTATAGTAGTTGTAAGAAGACGGGCAAATAATTATTAACTATTTCAATTTTCCAAAATCCAGGAACCTTAACGAAAATTTAATATGCGACATTTCTTTAAACATCTTATGCTCAACGAAAAAAATAAAGAAAAAAATTGGAGCCATAGTTTTAAAATTGAAAATGTCGAGACTTCATGTAAAGCACCCCCAAGAATCACAATATCCTTTTCAAATTCATGGAGCAACGACCTCAGTCGCATCGATAGGGGAATATCAATTTTGGTGAAAATTGCCCTTACGGTTTAGCCGCTAGCGTTCACGGACGGATGGACGGTCGGACGGTGGGACGGACGGACATACAGGCAGACGAACAGACGGACGGACGGACAGACGGACGGACGGACGGACGGACGGACGGACGAAAAGCCTCTTTGCCGTAATCCAATTTTTCGGTATTACGGACTCACGAAACGAGTTTTCTGACTACACAACGTGTTAGAGGAAGTAATTTACTAGGAATACGATTTATTCACTTTGTCATTAGAAGACCACCGTCAATAAGAGTTTTCTGCGAAAAAAATTGCCGTTTTCCCTGTACCATTACAAATCATTCTCTACACTGGATAAGTAGTAAGCGAGTAAATGATAAAAAATACGAAATGAGACATAAGCGATCTGCGAAATAAAATAGTTCATTGTCTGTTAATATGGTTCAAGAAGTTTTTGAACAGTTCTAATACAGCGAATCTTATGTTAATCATAGGGATATTTTCAAAAAATGTTACTCAATGTTCAACAAGTGATGAATTGCTCCAACAAACAACTTCTAAAATGCATTACATACTTAGAAACATTTCCCTAACGCCATAAACTATTCACTGACCTTCCTGAAGCCACAAACCGTTTGCCGACAAGTAAAAGTTTCAAAAAGATACGAGAGCAATTTTTTCCCAATGAAAGGGTTTCGCCGTCGGGGTCGGGGCAGCCTCCACCCCCGCGCCGCAGGCAGCAGCGCACGGCGAGAGCAGCGCGCGGCGGCCGCGTCGAGGGCTGTGCGGGGCCGACACGCCGGCTACCTGGCGTCCCATTGTCCCCGGGCGGCGGCGAGGAGTGAAAGTCAACACGCGGCCACTATGAGGCCCTCCGCACTAACCGGGTTAACGGCGTGGAAATTTATGACGCCTTCATTAATTAGCTCCAGGAGCGGATGAGAGCGCGGGCGGCGGCGCGGAGATAGGGCGATGGGAGGCCGGCGTGTGCTGTCAGGGGACGCGGCGGAGGTTCTTCACGGCTCCAGAAGCGTTATGAAGGGCATTTACCTAAGAGAGCTCCCTCCCCACTTCAAGGGATCCCTCAATAACCACATGGCGGCAGTTATAAACCCTTGAAAAACATTAGGACATATCTATTTCCTCCATTCCTAGTTCCGTAAGATGCACAATTCATTTTGAGTCTCATGCTGCGACTACGTATGAATCTACTAGAATTTAATAAAAACATAATTCAGATAATGAAAAGTAATTCATACGCCCGATTTACTGGCAGTATATCATCCACAAAATTCCCAAAATTCTATGAAGAAATACAAATTATATTGACGAGAAAGTTTTCCCCAAAAACTTATACCCTTGGCTTGAGTCCGATACATGATAATTCGAGGCACAAATGCCCGCTGGAATCTTTGGAATCTTTTACATCCGTTTGCGGCAGCCAGTTTCATCGTAGAACAGGAGTCCCTGTGGTTTTTGTTTCAATATAATCGTGTTTATTGACTATAAAAGACGAAATTCATATGAAACAAAATACATAATGTAATGGATATAAACTCTTGCTATGGCATATTTAAAGTCGCCGTGCCCAATTTAAGAAGTGAGAGGAGAAGTGACGGACACAAAGAAAAACGATTTTTTAAATTTTGGGCTAGTACATTAACCATGCCGTACATCTTTTATTATTAAGCGTTTCATTGACATAGTGAAGTGACGTCTAAAACGTCCCGGAACATCTGGTTCTCGTCGTACGAAGAAAAATTATTGTTTTTAAAAAAGTTCACAATTTGTGTACGTCTTCCAATGACGTTGCCACTAAATAAGTCGCAAAGAAGCCCCAAGCAATGAAACATGTGAATTGGAAAGTGCTATTAATTTTAGAAATAGTATTATAAAAGAGCAAACGGACGAGGGGATACGTTGAGAAAATTAGTGAAAGATTGCATTCGTTGTGAAAGCGACTGAAGATCTGCTGAAGATCTGTATCAAGGCAGACGTTTCCAAAATTTTATATAAAACTCCATATATCGCGTGTCTGGATAAATGCTACAATCTGCTGGACCATGCTTGAAGTGGAAGTTAATAACGTTTTGCCAATTACCATGCAGCGGGAAATGTCATGTTAGGAAGTTACATGGCGACATCCACTCGCAATTAGCAGCAATCTCAGCATGCGCCGGAGTCACGTAGGTACATGACATCACTCTAAGTAAGAAACTGACCTCCCAAATACCGGTACATGCCGAATTGTCTACCGACCAAGTCCAATTATCATACGTGTAACTTCGTTTTGTGACATTTTCCACATGTTCATTCTGAGACTAGCTGTATTTGTGTATGTATGCTTGTTTCATAGTAGCTCAAGACTACGTAGAGCAATTTCATCAATATTTTATAGCAATGTTACAGAGCAAAATGAACTCAGGGTTGATCATGATTCAAAGTGTTACCCATACATTTGTTTTCTCTCAAAATTATATTTAGCGCATACCGCATTACATTTATGTAAAGAGATTGCTTTGCAGCATATGAGGTGTTTTCTCTTCATACAAAACATTAAAAAAAAAGGGCCATTTTTAGATCATTGTGTTCACGAATTTTGAAAAAATGACATGATTTAATTCAAAATTTCTCAAAACCTTCTCATATTTGGAATAAGTCTGTACATAATGTTCAAAGTGCTCTTACCGACAAACAGTTCGCACTAAGAAAAACCTTTCTATGTTCAATAATGAAGGCGCAAGAGATGTTTGAAAAATTGCAAATTTTGACATTGTAACAAAATTCTGGAGTGTTAATGCATACTAGTCTTTAACAATATCTATTAGTACCCTTTAATCTAAGTGAGTAAGAAATTAGAGAAGAATCTGGATCTCTTTTTGAAAATATTTTGAAAACGCACGCTCTCTCTTTAAAATGGTTGGTCAGAAAAATGGTTGAACACTATCTATTTTGTAGGCAATTTTATTCACTACAAGGGTTATAACACATGAATAATAGCAAGATATTCGCGTAAAAAATACGGTAATCCTAAAGTCAATTCATTGGTCGTAAATGCATACAAGAATATGCATCATAAATTCGTAGGAAGTTATAAGATTTGAGTACATTGTGAAAAACAACAGCGTACTCTAGTTCTTGCAAGGACAAATTGAAAAGGAAAAAAGTCAAAACTGAAAACAACTGTGTGCACCCTCTGCTTTATGAATACCGTATTGTTTAATATCGTCCGTTTTCAGCAATTTTTCAGTTGCCAATATTAATCACAAAAACGTCACTACTTCTGTATGTAATACGTTCTCATCACCAGTTACCGCTATACAATATTTTGCGTTGCCTCTCGAAAGCTAAAAGAACACTTTGTCGTGAGGTGGTGCGATGAGAGTGTGGCGTACCTTTTCGGGGAGCCCAAATGGGCTCTGCAACGAACCATTGCCACCGGCGGATGTTGTTCTGGGGGTGGGCCCCGCACTGTTTTTCGGTACCGCTCAGAGCTCGTTAACGTTTTTTACACGCCCATCGCTCTTTAGGGTGAGCTGCCCTTCCAGCGGATGGTTCAGCTAATAGATTTCGTCATTTTTTACTCTGAAAGGCTCCCTCCTTGAGACAGGAGTTTCCATCTGCAACAGGTGTTATTTTTCGAGGCAGCACAACGCTTAGTCCTTTTCACTGTGATCTTATGAGGGGAAAGTTTGTCTTCCTCAACTGTTCTACTAATTTCAGTAATTTTTCTCTCGTATGAGAATGAAAAAGAGAAGGAGAAGAGAAGATAACGATTTAGGTACGATGGAACTAATACGAGGTTGACCGAAGGAGGTTCAAATACATAGTGTGGTTCTTCCTTCCGCAAAAGCTCATTTCTTTTTTCATAATTAATAACAGAGCCCACTTAGGAACTATTCCAGGAAAATTACAAGTGTGTAAGACACACAGGTACGAAAAGACAAATCATTTTCTTCAAATCTGACAACAGTCACCGCAGCCACTTCAAGCGTGCAAGTAAAAAATAGTCTGTGACAATTAACTATACACATCTATTAGCAAATAACGTGAGGATTCAAAAAGGAATACAATTGTATTACTTATATTTAGAAATTGATATCAATAAAAATAATATAATTTAATGATAAAAAACAATTACAAATTCTGAAGTAGGGCGATGAAAAGTGACTCTAAAATGTCTCTTCAATTATGCATGCTTACTTAGACCTTACGCCTCGGAAATAAGAAAGCACCTCTAGAGTTTCTTCTGGCCAACATGGTCACGGCAAATCCATCGCCTTCTGCCTGCCATTCTCCAGCGTGTGACGAACGCCACGTTATTCCAGCAGCAATGCTCCAGAGTTCTTTCAACGGATAACGAGGCTTCCCGTTATAACACGCGCGTAGAGACGTGTTCTTATTCCTTCCGTTCTGAGAGGGAGGACTCTCGTCACGCAGGAAAGCGACTTAGTTGACATCTTACGAGTCGACATCCTCGTCAACGCCCTTCCCGAATGCGCGGTTGTTGATGATGGAGGACCGGGAGAAAATTCGTATTCCGACGTGAGTTGAATATTCATCGTACAGTTAGCTCTGGCACGAATTGTGAAGCGGACGAGATGACATGAATTTCGCAACTCAGATTCGTGGATTTCTAGTAGAGATTCTTCAGTACTCACTTAGATTCATTCATTTCCCTGTTCATTGAGCAAATACTGAGATATTCCCTTCTTTTGCTTCTGGACAATGTTGCTTTATTATGTACTTGGTTTCAAGAGCTCCCCTTTTCCTAGCTGTGGTAGGATTGGAGTCGGTGGTACAGGTTACTGTTTTGTTTGCAATCTAAATAAAACTAAAAAATCAACTTCACAGCCCATTCACCGATGCAAAACACTATTTTCTATAACTCGGAGCAAAACTAACTAGTTTTGAAATGTTCAAACTCAATGAGGAGGTTCTTTTATTGATAATTAAAGTATTTAAGGGTGGAGAAGGAGATTCAGGAGCTCACGAAATTGTGCGTAGATTGGACATTTCCGCATACACTTCACACAATTTTCACTATTCTTTGACGAAAATAAATCAAAATATTAGCATAGCTTCTAAGAATACTTCTTATTTTCGATAATTCTCCTACTGTAATAAAATTGAATACTTGAACTTGCAAATTATGTTTCCCCTTGAATATTACAGGTTGTATTGGATGGTGGCGATCCTGGAAGAATCAGACCTCCCTCTCTCTAAAAAAAAGTCATAATAGATAAATATTTTGCTAACAGCAATCATTATATATAATCGCCAGAGATGATCACTCAGTTAAGACAAATATACTACTTTGTTTGCGTGAACTTTCAACCGACATTCAACGGACCCGTTGCACTAGCAGCCCAGTTCAGCTCCGCGAGGCTGCTCATCTACCTGCTGATCATCTCCGCCCCGCCCCGC